>CM016567.1:16050808-16232294 GCA_003412495.2 Echium plantagineum | reverse complement strand
TTTGGTTTTCTTTCTTTTTATAGTTTGTGTTTTATATGTAGATTATTACAAAGTAGTGTTCTTTGTTTATCCAGTTGTTTTCTTTTAGTTTGTCTGATTCCTTTTCTTGTTCTGTTTGTAGCTTATGTTTATGTTAATTATAGCTTGATGGGTATTTTTCTTTTTTCAATGCAGTTTCTTCATTTGTTTATTAAATAACTATTCACTTATTTTATGGAAATTTTAACTGTTATAACTTGTGTGTCTGTAATGGTCATTTTATGTTGATGATTTGCAAGAACTGTATCCAATCAGCATGATTGTATTTTTTTTATGTGTTCTTGTTATATAATCTAACATGTTTTTGGTTATTTAGGATTTTGTTTAGTGTGTAAGATCAAGTTTCCAGATCCTATGATGGATTTAGGAGAATCTAGTAGTGGTTAACATATGGATCTATGGTATATAAGGTTAGCTTTTTGAGGCTGTAATATTTGGGATGAGTGATTACTTCAATTATGCTTAGAGGATGCCGAAACGAGTAATAAGCATGTTTGTTAGCTCATTCTTGAAATCTAGGACTGATTTATATTGAACAATCTGAGAAATCGTTAAGGGCACTTCAGGATTTGATAGAATAGTTGAAAATTCGTTTTGATAGTTGAATTGTGTTTATATGTTACCAGGGACTATGTTGAGACATGGCCTTTTTTATCTTCGAATTTCTGCCTTCTTGTCGGTGGCATTCATAGTATGAAATATTTCATATGAGAAACGTTGAGATGGAGATCATTCCGATTTGATCTGTTGAGAAAGGAAATAAACTTGTGAGAAAATAGTTTTCATCATTATTCTGTTCCACGGACTTTGTTTGACTTATCGGCTAGACAAAACTTCCTATTGATACTGGAGGAGTTCGAAACTATACTATTTTGCTGTGAGAATTTTCAAAGGCTACTGATCATTTTAATAAACTTTTAGTAATTCATCGTTTTCCACTCAGAACTCTTTTGCTTGTGTTGTTTGTTTTGACGTATTCTGCTTTTGTCTTTCATCGTTTTTTTAAGCTATACTTCCAAACTGTTGATAGGGAAAGACATTGCAATCATTGTGAGTATATCCGGTTTGTTTCTGTTTCCAGGTATATACATCATGGCTTTCTTGCTGGGGAAAATCTTCGTTCTAGAGTCGTCTGCATCTACCTAAGAAGACCCTCTACACAGTTTCAGCACTCAGATAATATTATTCTGTGCTTCAATTCGATAGAATGGACAGAGCAGATACATCAGGTTTTGTGAGTGGCGGGCCTGCATTATTGACACTGACTCGAGTTCTCTTGTTTTATATATAAAGTAATGAAGATCGTTTTTAGTAACTGAGTACAAATTATTTGCTTGTTAGTTTGAGATTTGTTCATAATATTGTAGACTGAAATAATGGATATCAGAAAGAATGGGGCAGTTTTCTCGTTAAATGGAGGGTTCATGAATGGTGGTAACTTTGGTGATACAACACTAAGATTGGATTGCTTCGGTTATGGAGGAAATGGAGGTGCTGTGTTTGGATGTACCCAAGATAACACAAATATCCATGTCACTCCGACAAAGGCTCTTGATGATGGCTGCAAATTGGTCCTTGGATTAGGTCCGACACCTAATGCTGACAATTGCCCTGATGGAGGTTCAAAAATAAAAGAATTCACATCAATATTGAATCAAGAGTTTCCATATGAAGAAGATTCAATCCTCAAACTTGGCCTCTCGGGTTGCACTGATGAAGTTTCTAACATTCTGAATTGTTCAGCTTCAATGAGTATCTCACATAGTGATCAAGTATTTTCTGGTCCAACACTCCGAATTCCTGTCGGAGATGAAGGGTCTACCTCAGCAAAAAAATCTGGTGGTTATATGCCATCTCTTCTTTTGGCACCACGAATGGAGAAGAGCAAATTCTTTCTGGAGAGTAAGGAGACTTTTCCATTTGATGGCGACTCGAATTGCCATCATTCTCAAATAAGCTCTGAGCCATCAGCTGTTTCAGATTATTCGATGAGCACGATTTCTGAACCTTCAGCCTGTCCAAAGTCATCTGACAACAGAATGACTAATCCTAAAAGATGCAAGTTTCCCGGATGTTCCAAAGGAGCACGTGGGGCAACAGGTCTTTGTATTGGCCATGGTGGTGGACAAAGATGCCAGAAACCTGGTTGCAATAAAGGTGCTGAGAGTCGTACTGCGTACTGCAAGGCTCATGGAGGAGGTAACAGATGCCAGCATCTTGGTTGTACTAAGAGCGCAGAGGGTAAAACAGACTATTGCATTGCTCATGGTGGTGGAAGGCGTTGTGAGTATCCAAAAGGATGCACTAAAGCTGCACGTGGAAAGTCAGGCCTTTGCATTAGGCATGGAGGGGGTAAGAGATGTAAGGTCGAAGGCTGCACTCGAAGTGCGGAGGGCCAAATTGGTTTGTGCATCTCCCATGGAGGTGGACGCCGCTGCCAATTCCAAGATTGTTCCAAGGGTGCTCAAGGCAGCACTTTGTACTGTAAGGCACACGGAGGGGGAAAACGTTGTATATTTTCGGGGTGCACAAAAGGTGCTGAAGGTAGCACTCCTCTCTGCAAGGCCCATGGTGGTGGAAAGCGCTGTATGTTCGACGGTGGGGGTATATGCCCAAAAAGTGTGCATGGAGGAACAAACTATTGTGTTGCTCATGGTGGTGGAAAACGTTGTGCTGTTCCAGGATGCACCAAGAGTGCACGTGGACGTACTGCATGCTGTGTCAAGCACGGTGGAGGAAAGCGCTGTAAGATTGAAAATTGTGGAAAGAGTGCACAAGGTAGCACTGACTTCTGCAAAGCTCACGGAGGTGGCAAGCGATGCAGCTGGGGAGAGGGAAAATGTGAAAAGTTTGCCAGAGGAAGAGGCGGCCTATGTGCTGCTCACAGCAGCTTAGTGAATGGCCGTGAGAAGAATAAAGGAAGCATGATCGGACCTGGACTATTTCACGGACTTGTGCCTGCTGCCTCCAACGGTGCTACTGTTAGGAGCAGCTTCGACAACAGCCATTCTTCGTCACCTATAAGTGCAGTCTCCGACACAGTGGATTCACAGGAAAGACCGGCCAAAAGGCAGCAGCTCATACCGCCTCAGGTGTTGGTTCCTCTATCAATGAAGGCATCCTTGACTTTTACAAGGCCATCGACTTCTGAGAATCAAGAAGGAAGGAGCACCAGAACGTCCAACAATGCTCAAACCGAGTTGGCAATAACGGAGGGACGAGTTCATGGAGGTGGACTTATGTCCTTATTTGGTGGAACCCTCAAGAATGCCATAAATGGCATTTGATTGTTATTTCTAGTGTATTATCATGTGATTAAGACATTGGTAGATATTGCTTTCTTGATGATGGTTTTGTGTATAATGTGATCAGTATTGTCGAACGTTGTTGAATCGTACTTTGATTAAGACACCGATAGCCAATAATTGGATAATAAGGTCATAATTTGTTAATTTCTATCATGAGATATCTACAAAAGGGGCTTGCGCGTGTGGCTCATGCGTGGTCGTCATACCCCCCCCCCCCCTTCCTCGGAACCTCCTCCCCTCCCTAACACCAACCTCCCTCCCCCCTTTCACAAGCCTCTTCCTCCTCCTTCCACATAGCCTTCTGAGTTATGTCTCTTCGGCCGCCCTGATACACCATGGCCTTCAACGCCTTCACTCCACAATTGCTTGAATTATCTAAAGATCCAACTTTAATAACCCAACAAAACATTACTAGATTTCTTAATAGCCTCATAAAAATATCAGAATGCTATTCACTTTGCACAAAATTTACAACTCCAGCCCCATAAATTACAACCATTACATGATATATCAGAAAGCTACAAACTATGCCCTTCAAAGGTAAATCCAAAATTGATAAAAATCAAATAAGGTAAATCCAAAATTGACAACATACTAATTTTATATGAATTTTTTGCATTCTTAAGTTGAGTTATTCAATCAAATTGAACCCAAAGTCCAGCTTGATTCTTTTTGTTTCCATAATTTTTTATTTATATATGATTTTTGGTCGGTTGCTCCCTGAATTATACTTTGATTTTCTACGTGATCCTTATAGTATAAGTTCTTTTTTGGTATTTATGTTTTCTGCAATACCCCTGGCCCTAACCCTTTTCCAACCTTGAAACAACTAAATGATAATTGTACCCTAACAATATTTTTCTATTTTTTTTGTAAATTAGCGATGAGGTGAGTTGCGAACCCAGGACCTTTTGGTCACTAGCAAAAGCCTTTTCCACTAGGCTATTTGATTAACTCTACCCTAACAATATTTTAAAGAATGAGTTAATCGAATAGCCTAGTGGAAAATGTTCTTACTGACCAAAAGGTCCTGAGTTCGAAACTAACCTCTATCTCTAATTTACAAAAAAAAAAACAATATTTTTAAAGAATAAGAGGACACTTTAAAATATTTTTTACATAATTAAAATAAACTCAAGCCCTTATTCTTCCGCACACCTCACCTCACCCCTCACCATCACCCTCAACCTTGTGTTTGGAAAGGGAAATTGCTTAAAATTATCCTAGGGAAAGGAATTAGAGGTAATCAAAGAGAATATGTTTTATTGTTGTTTAGGTACCATAATTGTAAACTATTAGAATGAGGGAAAATATAATTAAATATGTGATTCTCCTCCATTCTCCAAGGATTTGGAAGAGAAAAAATTTGAGAAGAATCAGGGGTAATGGAGATCGATTAGTAATAATAAATTCTCTTAGGTAAATATTAATTGAATTCCCAAACATAATAAAATATTAAATTTCTCTCCATTCCCCTCATTCTCCCAAAACAAACACATCAACATTTCACCCGTAATCAAGGATCGAAATTTAGTTTGGACGTTAGTTTCGGTTAACTAAAATATGAAAATGTTTCGAAAACTATAAAAAAAACGTTATGGAAACGATGTGGAAATACGGAAACGCAGTAAAAACAAACATCTAGTAACATTAATTCATACGACATGCATTTATTCATAGAAACAGAATGTCTTCAATTCAAATACGAAAGTAATTAGAAAATATTCTTGAAAATAAACATAATTTAAAAAAAAAATGAAATAGTAATCCTTTGCTTTCTTCAATAATATTGATCACCTACGACTGCCGTGATTTTCATCTTGAGTAGCATGATCAAAGTATTTCTCTTTTGTAAATATCAAGGTTCTATTGGGAAGATTCGACATCTAGAGGACTAGTTAGAGAAGAATTATCTTTTGCAATAGGTTCATGAATATGTCTATCACAATGCTTATGCAAATTTGAAGTTTCAATTCTGACCAAAAAGAGTTAGATTGTTAATGTGGGTTCACTATAAATAACGATCGTCACCAACATGTTCATCATCATCAGTTCCGTTGTCATCGAGTTCAGTAACATTGGCATCATTAAAAAGTTTAGTTAATCTTCCTGCTAAAAATGTGTGACAGATGATAACTTTAGTACTATTTATATGTTGTACTATTAAAAATACTCCCTCCATCCCTAAATCTAAGACCCATTTACTTTTTCACAAGCTTTAAAAAAGTTCAATATCCTGGCACCATTAGTAAGTTTACTTAATCTTCCTACTAAAAAGGTGTGACAGATAATAATTTTAGTACTATTTATATGTTGTACTAGTAAAAATACTCCCTCCATCCCTAAATCTAAAACCCATTTACTTTTTCACAAAGGTTAAAAAAATTCAAAATTCTCTCACATTTTAAATTTTTCCTCCAATGCTTTGACTCACAAATGAAACTTAATTTAGGAATTTCCTAGAAAGGAAAATGGCTCTAAGATTAAGAAATGGAGGGAGTAATACTATCATGTACTATTATTATTTATTGTGCGCATTTTTATGTATAGGTGAACCCCAGTTAATGAGGCACGTGTAACCCAGACGATATTGTTCCGTAAATAATACCGACGAAGAAAATTACGTCGACGATTGGGTTACACGTGAGGGGGAGTGTTATGATACACATCCCACATTGGAAGTCGGTGTACTCTCGTGTCAACATATAAGGTCTTGAACTACTCCCTTTATTGCCGATTGGTTTTAGAGTGAAACCCACAGACTCTTAACATGGTATCAGAGCCAGGTTAGGTCGAGTATAAGCGAGATATAAGAGACGTCCAACCAATTATTGCGCCTTTGAGTGAAGTAGGTATCATAATTAGAAAGGGACGCAACAATACATAGAAATAGTGGCCTTTGCATCCGGTATCTCCATTGAAATTGCGGATCTGTGTAAGTTGGAGTTTCTGCGAAGGAGTCTTCCAATAGCCTTTTATGTGCTACTCCGTGATCCCTATTTATGTAAGTCCTTTTCTGTGTTGGATTACTCGAAGCTTGCCATTCTTCAAGTAAAGTGATTGTTATTCAAGTAAAAACTCTTCCAACTCATATTTGTTGGAGCTCTAAAAAGTTGAACTCGAAAGGTGAATCCATAAGAGGAGAAGATTTGAGTATGTTTTGTATTTTGCTTTAGAATATTTACAATGTTGGATTGACGGACTTCAAACATCGAAGTTAACCAAATTTGATCAAAAGATAAGATATGAAGAGATATTATTGTGATTGTATTATTGTATTCAACTTTGTATTATTGCTCTGTCATGTGCTCCAGTTGCTACTATTTTTGTCATGTCTGATATGTGTAGTCGTGTCTTGTCCTCCACTTGCTACTGTTTTTTTCAAGTCTGATATGTGTAGCCGTGTCTTGTCTTGTCCTCCACTTGCTACTATTTTTGTGAAGTCTGATATGTATAGCCGTGTCTTGTCTTGTCCTCCACTTGTTATTATTTTTATAAAGTCTGAATGTATATAATCTTGTCTTGTCCTCCACTTGCTATTGTAACTATAACACATAGTTTCAAACATAAGTAAACACACAACACACTTTTATTAAAACGCATAGTTTCAAACATCATTGACTAAAGTAAACACACAACACAAATTATTTTAGAACATTACACCTACATCGAAAAGTAAACAATACATCGAATACTAAACACACAATATACACTCTAACCTAAAATTATCTATCAAATAATTCACTCGTAAGCATGTTAAACATTGTTTGTTGGAGCTCATCCCGATTATCATTTTGGTGTAGGCTGCACCATAACTCCATTTTCTTAGCACGAGTTTGCTCTTTGTTTAATGAAGCTAATGTTCCCATTGCTACAATTTCATGCTCTCTATCTTGCTTAAGAACCTGACGCTCGTGAGATATCTTCTCGAACTTTTCCTCAAAAAATTCGTTCGATTTTCTTGATTTGGATCCACATGCCTTAGCTTTCTTCTTTGTTGCTTCCCTTCCTTCTGGACGCTCAAGAGAAGGACTGGAGGACGAGATATCAGTATCATAACCATTACTCTTCCTCACTACTTCTAGATGCACTAGATCCAATCATGTACTTTGGTTCATTATGAACTAACTTCCACTCATCGATTAAAGTAAACCTCTTATGAGTTTTCTCAATGAACACCTCTTGAGCTCTTGATATATAATCGTCATCATATCAACCACTTCGCCCCTCTGACATTGCATCTCTATATACACCCACCCAATATTGATTTGTTTGTTGAGATCACGATAATGACTTACACACTGTGTTTGAGTCTTATGAGGACCAGTTGTTGAATTATCGTTCACATATGCAGTAATTTTCCCCAAAAAAGTGTCTCCCTTTTGTCCATTACCCAATTCACTATCATTACTGCAGTGGAAAAAACCAGATAGAAGAACTTTGTTTTGTTTGGTACTCCAAACTTCATATTTCGAGTTTTTTTCGAGGTACAAAACTGGTTGGAGTGTCATCATCAGGCTCACCGAGAGATATTTGAGTCTGAAACTCAAGAATTTATGTAGATCCACTACTGAAACGTGGAGTTAATTGTTCAAGTGATGGCTGTGAGCCTTGGTTTTGCATATTAGGATACCCATACTGCATATACTGATAATTATAAGGATATTGGATACCGAAAACAAGATTTGATGTCATCGAATTTGGATTTGGTGGCAACATAAACTAATTTGGATTGGGTGGCATCATAAATTGTACTTGTAAATTTGATTCTATACTCGTATTTTGTAAATATTCAGGGTGTTGATTATTGGGATTTTGAGATGGTTGATTATGAAATGTAAAATTTGAAAGCATAATTATAATTTTGGTTTGGGTTTATTAAAGAGTTGGAGAAAGTAGCAAAAAACTACTACCTCCATCCCTTTTTATAAGACCCATTTACTTTTTCACGGTCTCCGAGACACGATTTAAAACGTAAATATTTTAAATTTTACATGTGTAAAAATTAGAAGAGCTTGATATTTTAAAAATATATATTGAGAGGAATCTAACAAGATCCAATTTGACTATATTATTTCTTATGGGTTAATAAAAATTTACGGTCAAAACTTTCGAAATTTGACCCAAAAAATCAAAATGGTTCTATTAAAAAGGGATGGAGGGAGTATAAAAAAAAATAGAGAGAAAGACAGAAAATTGTGAAAATAAATTATTGTCCAAATCAAACAAACCTAGTCTTTATTTATAAATCTTGAAAAAATAAAAATATTGATCTAAAAAAAATTAATTTATATGGCAAAATATCATTTTTAATGATAAGACAAAACCAATATTTAATTAACCAATGATGACATGCCACCTCAGCAAACCCATGTGGGCTTAAAATCACTCTCCCCCACTTGTCAAGATAACTCCCGAAATTATTGAATAATTTCTAAAAAATTGGGCAAAAAGATCATCCTCTCAATTATTCCCTATTGAACCACATACTCTTCTCAGATATTTCTCAATCCTCTCCCAATTGAGATGGTCAAAATGAATAAAATAATTAACATATATACTAAATTTTTTGTTCTTTAAAGTTTCTTTACTTCATGAATTATGTCTATAAATTTCAAAATTCACTCATCGCTAATTTACAAAAACAAAATTATTTAAAAAATAGTATTAATATTAGTCAATTTATTTTTTGAAGTATTTACACAATAAAATATGGATGATCAAAATTATTAACCTAATTAGATGAAATATCTGTGAACATATGCATTTTTCCGGTTAGGGTAGGGGCGGGTATCTGGTCAATAGTGTTAAGGGTCGGATCGGCCTACGAGTTTAACAAATAAAGTTAGGGTCGGGTGTTGGGTACTTGGGTAGAGCTAAAGCCCTCTCCAACCCTATCCATTTCATCCCTACCTAAGTCATTTATGTACCAGTACAACAAAGATCTCTGATATCAGCAACTAATTCAAAATTATCTTCATAAAAATAAAGTATACCAAAATTCATATTTGGAGGATTTTTAAGAGCAAAAAATGGAAATTATCATCATTAAGTGTGCCAGTGCATTTGAACTTTCAGTTAGTCTGAATCAGATGAGAAACTTCCCTCCAAACACAGTAAGGTTCTTAATTCCTATTCCAAATACAAGTAACATAAACAAACATCTGAAATGACTCATCGAGGTTAACGATATCTCTGACCTTTTCCGAAGATAGTGATACAACATTACAACAGTAGTAAATTGGATTACTTCCACAGAAATTAATCTCAGATGCATATGACGGAAGCAACTACGAAATTCCATATCTGGTACGCGAAATGTATTTGCAGCAAGATCATTAATCAATAGGCTTATAACTTGCTGATTGACAAGAACAAGTCTGCAAAATATCCATACATGCACGCTCGAATTGAAAAGCTCACAGGCAGTTGAGCATAATCCTGGTGTCCATCTTAGCCACTAACCACTTAATTGCTATTTGTTGATGCCCTTCCTCTTGCTATATGTCAACAAACAGTGATCGAACTTCTCATTGTCAGCGACAACTTTCGTGGCAGTATCACTATCACATTCTATGAGGTTATTTTTGTCAACATGCTCAAGCTTACTTAAGTTACCTTCTTCACTTAAGAAGATTTCAGTCTTTTTACTACTATCGGGGCAAGGTTCATTTTTTCCATCAACCCCAGCAGATGAAGCATCTTTAATGGTCTCTAGGAAAATGTTTCTCTGCGAACTACCCTGTTTATACGAGCAAGGTTCAGTCGTTTTATCAACTTCAGCAGATAAACCATCTTTAATATTCTCCAGGAAAATCTTCCTCTTCAAACTGCCCCGTTCATATGGGCAGTGCCCACTTGTTCCAACAACTTCAGGAGTTAAGCCATCTTCAACATTCTCCAGGAAAATCTTCCTATTCAAACTGTCCCGTCCATACGAGCAATTGCCTCTTATTCCAACAACTTCAGCGGACGAGCGATCCTTAATATTCTCCAGGAAAATCTTCCTCTTCAAACTACCCCGTTCATATGTTCTCCACTCCAATCCCTTATTCCTTTTCTTGTATGTTATCGGGAAGTGTCCCGATTCACACACTCCACTATTTACTCTCTCACTAACTCCAGACTTGACCACCCGCTGCCGTTTGTAACAAATCACACCATTTACACTACCATTTTTACCTATCCCCCCACCCTTCTTACCATCCTTAAATCCCGCAATCCCATCCCCCAATTCCAGCACATTCCTAGCCACTCCATTTTTCGCACTAGACCCACATGGTGCCAACAAAGCCAGCACAACCTCCCTCCCCATCAGACAATTCCCATCACTCAACACAACTTCCCTCACCCGACTCCCAACCTTCCCCCCTTTCCCGACTTTCTTCCTCTTAACGACCCTAACCGACTTCTTCAACACCTTTGGCACCCAACAATCGACGCAAACAAAATCCCCATCTAACCCTAACCCCAACTCCCTTCTACACAACAGCCACGGCGATTCATCGCCGTACCGAACAACGCAATCCCTGTGAATCCCCCTTTGGCAATCACGACATTTGACACACTCCTCAACTGCACATTCTTTATAGCAATAACTACACATTTGCTGAAACTGGACCCGTCTAATGCATTTTCTACACAGAAGCATAATTCTCCAAACACTATCTAAAATCAAGAGGCGATCTTGAGGGTTGGTGTTGTTGACCCGCGCATTGCAAGCGTGGCAGTCCGACAAATTAGGGAAGTCTCGCGTTTTCTTGAGGGGGAAGAGGAGAAGATCGTCGTCGGAGGGGGGGAGGGTGGAGTTAGGCCGCGAGGTTGGGCTTTGTTTTGGCCGGAGGCGTTTCAAGGAGGAGGAGGAGGAGGGTGGGGGTGGGGTAGGTGGTGGTGATTCATTGCTCATTTTGCAGTGGGATTTTGATTAGGGTTTGGAATTGGAGATTTAGTTCACAAATGGAACAACACTACGTCGTATGTCTGATGTTGAGGATTAGTTTGAAGGCTTATTTTCACTTTGCACCCTGAAATATGAAGAAAGTTTCAAACTGTATCATAATATTATTATCATAAGCCTCAAATTACACCTATAGTACGGTTTGTCTCATTTTGCACCCTAAAGCGCCAAATGTGATGTAATGTCGTTTTAAAAGAAGGGCAAACGCGGAATAATACATATATTAAACTTTAGGGGCATATTTTACAAATAAAAAAACTTGTAAATTAAAAATAATTTTTACCTCTTCATCTTCTTCTCATCTTCTATATCAAACCCCTAACTCCCACCACCACCACCCCAACCTTCTTCTTCCTCCAACCCCAACCACCTTCGAAGACCATTAATTCACCGGAAAACAATCTACTCGAAGCATACATTTTTGTTTCGTGAACAACCATGAATATACTCATAACTCCAAAGGAGTTGCATTTAAAAACAATCTATTCTTAGTAAATTGCACTACAAGAAAAAACAGCCTTTTGTTACGCCAGCGAAAAAGTAACAAAAGCCCCAAAAATCGTAACAAAAGGCTTTTCGTTATGATTTGTTAGGCTTTTGTTACGATTTTTGGGGCGTGGCAAATACCGCCGTGGTAAATGTAGTCGTTACGCCTAAAAATCGTAACAAAAGTCTTTTTTTTACGCTCTTTAACAAAGGCTTTTTTTGTTACGAGATGGCCTCGTGCATAGCAAAAGCTTTTCGTTTGTTACGCTATCCACAAGCATAACAAAGACATTTGTTGTGATTTCGAGGCGTAACGAATAGGTTATAATATAATGAGCATGGGATAAATATGTAGGATGGTCGAAAGGTTGAGTTGTTAGGGCATACTTAAACAAGTGGTCGCCAAATGGACTGTGATAGCAGTAGTTCAGCAATACCCTCCAACATGCATTTTGAAGCTCCCAAACAGTAGCCCAACGATAGCTTTTGAGAGTTCCTAGTTTGACGTATTTCATGCACATACTTTAGTTGTGTTTGGGAATATGATATTATGATACACTAAATTTGTGTTTTCAGATTTGATATTTTGTATATTCTGGATTTATAATATAATACATTGTTTTTGTTATGAATGATTTATTACATAAATTATTTTGTTATTATTATTAAATTCTCGATTTATTATCAATTTCCGAATCTGAAGTCTGACAACAAGTGACTGAAAACTGAATCTCTGAATCTGAATGATAACTGAATCTGAATAATGAAATGTTTAATTGTTTGATAATAGTTCACATAGAAAAAGACTTAATTTAAGTCGAGTTGACAAAATTGCCCCATAACATACTTCATTCATATATATAAATTACTAAACAAGTCATTTGTATAAATATTATAATCTAAATTATAAATAGTATAAACATAATATTATGATTCAATAAATATTAAAATTTTATACAAAATAATTAATATCATTCAATAAATTATAAAATTATAAAGAAGATAATTAATGTAGGTAAATAAATATTGAATATTAAATTAAAAGTTATAATATCTAAAATCGAAAAAGTAAAATATAACAAAAACATGGCCTAACAAACAAAAAGTTATGATTATTAGTCATATATATGTAATATGTATCCACTGCCTCATCATCACTTCTTCATACGCACATTATATCAAGATGTACAGTAATTGGACTGTTCATCAATCACAATCATTGACAACCTAAATCATTATCAACAATCACAATCGCAACCAATAAGCAAAATCTGTACCCAAATCAATATGAAAATAATATCTGAACAATAATAGTAACAAAAAGATGCAAAAAAAAACTAAAAATTCAGTTTTAACCATAAGATTACATTATCATAATTAAAATAGAGAATTATATTGAAAATATATAACATCAAAAATAAATTGAATAGAGAAAAAGAAAAATATTATTAACCCGTTTGATAGAAATTTTCTCATCAATTGAAGTAGATAATTTGGAGAAGAAGTGTTGAAAAGAAAAGAATTATGTGATTTCTGAGGTTAGATTTGGGCAACATGATGGAAAAGAAATGAGACATTCTCAACAATACTTCCAACATCGTTACACACACGCTAATCATGATGGAAAAGAACCCATCAATTTTAAAACTATCAATAATATCACAACCCGCCTCATAAATCCCTTCACATCAGTAGAGGTTAAAGACGCACTTTTCCAAATGCCCCATCATAAATTCCTTGGACCAGATAGATTTCGAGTTGAGTTCTTTCAAAATAACTAGTCAACAATTTAAGATGATCTTATAATACCATTTTGGACTTTCTCAACAATGGTCACATTTTGAAGGAATTAAACAAAACAAACATAACCCTAATCCCAAAAAAACCAAACCCAACACTATTAGGGGACTACAGACCTATCAGTCTTTGCAATGTCTCATATAAAATTACTTCCAAACTTTTAGCCAAATAGACTAAAATTACACCTTAACTCTCTTTTCTCTCCTTTTCAAAATGGCTTTATTAATGGTAGAGGAGCCTAGGACAATATTTTGATGGCCCATGAAATCATTCAAACTATCATGCTATCAAAATGTAAAAAAAATGGTATGGCAGGCATTAAAATTGATATCAGCAAAGCCTTTGACCGTATTTGTTGGGACTTCCTGCTAACAGTCCTTAGGAAGCTTAATTTCCCATCTCATTGGATCAATCTCATTAAGGAATGTATTTTCACTGTTCAATTCTCTGTCATAATCAATGGAAAATCGTCTACACCATTTAAGCCCGTCTGTGGTCTAAGACAATCCCCCTCTCTCTACTCCTCTTTGCCATATGCACGGGAGCCCTTTCAGCCGCACTCTCTAAATGTCAAGATAATAGAATCCTCAGAGGCATTTCCATTGCTAGGAATGGACCCGAAATTAGCCACCTTCTCTTCGCTGATGGTAGTTACTTCTTCCTTCACCTCAACAACCAATCAATCACAACCTTTGGAGAAGTTTTACAAGATTTCTACATTGACTCTTGGCAAATTATCAACTTCACCAAATCAAGCATTTCTTTTAGCCCGCGCTCTCCTTCTTCCACCAAAAATAAAAATATCAATGCCCTTAATATCCCCGAATCCCCCCTGTTCGGGACCCACCTCGGAACATCACTTGATACAAATAAACCAAATAGAAAAATTCTTTTTGCAAACATTATAGATAAAATTAAAAACAAATTAATTAGCTGGAAAGCTAAATTCCTAAATTTTGCAGGTCGTACCACTTTAATCAAATTTGTCCTTACCTCATACTTTGTTTACTCAATGGGGGTGTATAAATTTTCTCTTTCAACTGTTCATGAAATTGATAAAAAATTTTGCCAATTTCCTTTGAGGGAGTGATCACACCAGATCAATTCATTGAATTAACTAGGATATCCTTTGCTTGAAAAAAATAATGGAGGTTTTGGCTTCAAATACCTCCATCATTTCCACCTTGCCCTCCTTGCCAGAAATGGTTGGAGACTTTTCATAATTCATCCTCCCATTTTCATTACGTCTTTAAATCTAAATATTACCCAAATACCTCCCCATATATGACAGCCTCAATGAAAATTAAAAACAACAACCCATTATGGGCCTGGAGAAGTCTTCATGCTGGTCTACAATAGATTAATAAAATGAAAACTTGGACTGTGGGAAATGGTAAGAACATTAATATTTGGGATGATAATTGGATCCTGAATCTTCCCCCTGATATTCAGATCAGAATCTTCAAAAGTCCTTCATCCCCATCCAAGGTAAATGAGCTCCTTCACACGGAGGAACATTGAAACATGAGTAAACTTCGAGCATTGTTTCCACCAGTTGTTGTTAACAAGATTTGTGAAATTCTATCCCACAACAACGTGGATCAATGGTACTAGGATACGACTAAACTTAAAACCAACACACATTTAACATTTTTTCTTTTTGTAAATTAGCGATGAGGTGAGTTTCGAATCCAGGACCTTTGGTCTCTAGCAAAAGCCTTTTCCACTAGACTATTCGATTAACTCAATCCATTATTTGAATAACAATCCACCTGACAATATCTCGTATCCATCTACCTACCGTTAAAATCCCTACTGAAACTTGGGATCTCCTTTGGTCTCTTCCCATTCCCTACAAAATCAAAATCTTCCTCTGAAAACTTCTACTTAATATACTCCCAACAAATAACCTTCTTATGAACAAAACAAAAATAAATATCAATACCTAATGTTCATTTGGTCTCGATCCTATGGAAACAAGTAATCACTTGTTTATTCATTGTCCCTTCGCTTTATACCATTGAAAAAGGCAAGACTTTAACCCGACTATATTTCACATCAATATCACCGTACTCCTTGTTGACGTTCTTAAAAAATAGTACCTCAATCAATTTATAATAGTTTCAATTCACACAAGAGATATGAACATTTGTATTGGATTATCAAATCATACAAATCCCATTTGGAAAATATGCATGTACGACAAAGGTGTTCGACGAACTATTGAAGGAGATCTCATACATAAGAATGATTCACATGACCCGTTTGTCACAAAATCATTGGACTTGGAATGCACTTTCAAAGCTATCTTCACAGCTCTTCTCCTGATCGATGACTCCAACAATCATGCTACTTACATCATTACTGATGCTTTCTTTTCTCAGGTTTGGTTTAAGAACTTTACTAAAATTACGAATTACAAAGAGCGACGATTGGGACACTCTCAAGAAGGAAAGCTTGAACAAGTGCTACAAGACTTTTTGGTTCCCTACATGAATGGGATGTTTTTTGAATCTTCTTGATGTAACAATTCCGGATTTTAATTATGACCATGTAATATGTAGTTCTTTTGCAAACTGTATCCCTACCTCCATCCAGAAACTCTTGATGTAATGATCTTTGAACAATATTAATTGAATGCATTATTTATAAAGAAAAAAAAGATTTTTTTTAATTAATTTTAGATAAATTATTTTTCCATCATCCTTTGGTATGTAATACTCCCTCCGTCCCTAAAAGATTGTCACATTTTGACTTTTGGTGGTCAACAAAACATGATTTAAAACATAAATATCTATTATTCTACATGCGAAAAAATTATAAAAAGTTAATATTTCAAAAATATATATTGAGACGAATCTAACAAGGTTCCACAAGACTATATTATTTCTTATCGTTTAATGAGAATTTATGATTAAATTTTGTAATATTTGACTAACAAAAGTCAAAATGTGACAATTTTTTAGGGACGGAGGGAGTATCTTAGTATAAAGTAATCGATGACGCAACTCGCGTGAAGATATAGAGTCTGAAAATGAGTTTACGACTTATTATAGATCAAAATGCAGTATATAATTTGGAATGAAGGGAGTAAAAACTAGGAATGCCTACTCTCTTTTCAAGTCTCTCGTGAAACCTAGTTATCTGGAGAACCTGTCCAGTTTTATCGAAGATGTTCAAAATTCATCATTAGTCATTTATGTTTGCCTGGGTTATCAATTTGTGAAATTGAGAAAATTAAGCTCAAACTTTTACAGTATGCGACAAATAAATTCAAGAAAATTGTATCTACAATGCCATAAATCATCTAGCAAATAGACAACTGACTTAAGTGATTAATGTTCTTTATTAATAAAGCTTGCCTTCAGAACCGAAAACATTTCAGGTACGGTAATCTGTATGATAAAAAGTAGGTCTCGATGAGGGTATCAATATCCTCATCATTTGAGTTTCGTAAAGAGTTCCGGAGCAACCTGCATTAACCAACACACTTAGCAGTCCATCATTAGGCAGCTGCCAAAGAGACAGCAAAGAAACAAAGAACATGGAAGAGAAAAAGATAAGTAAAAAGGATAATAACTTACACATTTGTCTACACACTGAAAATAATCAAAATATTGTCCAGTGCAATGCTTCGTTCCTGTTTCATCACCGCTGATCCTTTCAACACATGCCTACAAGAAGAATGTTCATATATACTTCAACATGTGTTTACAGACGAAAATTTAGTTACAATGCAGGATTTGAAGGAATTCATGTGTAACTATGAACTACGAACTTAATAAGACAAGACAAAAAAAACCTCTTGCAAGGAACGGAAAAACTCCTAGTGCAAGGTTCAAGAATATATTTAGAAATGTTACTGATTCAGTCTAACCGCAAATTACCTTCAATAATTTCTGTCATATGGGTTAACAAAACTGTAGTGTGATGGTCAATGCATTGACCACTGACGGTGCCACTAGTCAATACTTGCTTGGACTACAATTAAGGAAAAACAAGTGTTTGTAATAGTATATAAACTAATCCATTTAATCAAGTCTCTGGGCTAGCATTATAAATATTACAAGAGCCTGTAACCAATTGGAGTGTGCAAGCCTGACTTCAGGACTGCGCTATGCTGTTTTGGGGAAAACTGTCATGTAAAAAAAAGTGTGAACATGTGGATAGAATTATTTGATGAGAAAACCCTATACCATTAGAGGGGCACCACTCTCTTAAAAGTAACATTTCATAAGAGCTTCATATTCAAGCGTGCTTGGAATGAAAATATCCTAGGATGTAACCTCCAAAAGAGGTGATTGGATGAGGCTGTTTTTCAGAAGAAGAAAAAGAATGCACCCTGAAACTAAGCTTCCCTAGAGAAAGAGAAAAACTGAACTTGAACCTTTTTTCTGCAGAACCTTAATTATAAGTCGTAAAAGATGAGATTTAGACAAACACTCTAAATTTCACGAAATCAAGGCAATACAAAGGATCCACACAAATTCATCAAACAAATCCAGCTAGAACTTCAATAAGTGATTAAGTTTATCTTCATGATTACATATGCATATTCCACATAGAAAAAATATATTCTGCATATGAAGACTGGATTAGTGATCCACAAAAGAGTACAGAAGAAGACGACATAATAGTAATCTAGTATACTACTGCGATGAATTAAATCAGAAGTAAACGCCACAGAAATGATGGTGAGAAGTTAATGACAAAGTTATCACATTCCCATGTCAACAATTTACCTCATATGATCGTAATTGCTTCACACATTTTGGCTTGCATCTGTCTTCAAGTATCTTCTTTTGATCAACTGGTTCTTCATCCGACCTTCATAGATGAAAAAGGTCGCTAAAATGGAGAGATAATGGTAGTTGACACAGTGATCGTTCAATATTTAGTAGCATTAAGGCCTTATTTTTCTTTTAAGATACAATCCAAGGTACTATAATGATCCATTGCGATTGGGCTGAACCTAAGTTAAATTTTAAATCCACCGTGTTTGGGGTTGTATCATCTAGGTTAATTAGGGTTAAATGATTCACATTAACCCCCAGGTGTGAAAGAGGTGAATAGTATTTTAACTCATAGTTTATATTAGTTCACCTCAACTAATGAAATAATATTCAAACAACATTTCAAAACATTTAGATAGATTTAGCTCAACTACACTCACCCCCGCTCACCCCTATGTTAATTTCTAAGTTTTACCCTTATGTAGGTTCACTCAGATCCGAACGAACAAATGCAAAAGCTGTGCTACAAATTCAATCTTACCAAACAAATCAACAAACCCATAAGCCTTGGACAAGAAAACCAGCTTTCTTCCAACTATTAACCACATTCATTTATGTATTTATCTTTACTAACATCAAAGCATCTCACAACCTTATCGAAAACAGAAATCCTTTCAGGCAAACCTTGGGACAAACATAAACATAAGATTCAGATTACTAAGCTCTAAACATCGACAAACCAGATCAATCTAGATTTTGATTAAGACATTAAGTACAATCCCTAAAATCAATCAAACATTTAAGATATAATCACAAAATAATACTCCCTCCATCTTAAAATAAAATAAACATAGTCCCTCTATCCCAAAAACAAAAAAATGCTCGACTTTACATGATCAACATTAATAAAACTTGACGGTCTTACTGGACACACATAACTTAGCTTCGATTCGAATCGACTATAAGCCATTTGAATAAAAACGTCAACTTTGCTTTTTCAACAAAGGTCCAAATTAAACCGAACACATAATGATTTAAATCAAAATTACTAATGCCAAATTGCTTAACAATAAAAATGGTTGACCATACAAAGATTGCATACAAATATTTTTAAGGTGAATATTTGAAAAGTCAACCACTAAAAATTGGACATTATTTTTCCGATGGAGGGAGTAGATCCAAACAGATGAATCAACTCGAAATGAATAATTAACTTACATGATTAATTTAGCGAATTGAACTGCACCACCTGAAACAATAAATAATATTTTTTAATTAATTCAGACGGAAAATGTAGTATATCAAGGTGGAATATTTAGAAGTAATTACGAAAATTAGACATAGGCGAAGAAGAAGGAGGAGGGGGAGGAGGAGAAGGGTGACCTGGTGGATTACAAAAGGGAGGAAAAAGCGAAGGTCTGGAAATGGTGATGAAGGTGTATGTGGAAGTTGTTATAAAATGGAATGAGTAAGAAGGTATGCTTTTGGGTCCAAGTGCTGCTAATGGACCGGGTAATTTGGAAGAGATTGGATACAATGTCAACTCTATTACATGTCAATTATGCTAACTTCACTCAATTGGATCATGTGTACACGGGCCTCGGCTCAGTTATCTTCCCGATTTGAATTGGGATTCTTTAATTAAAGTTACAACAAATGATATCATCGATCATTCACGTTTACGAGAATCCTGCGTTCGGTCTCGTTATGGTAAAAATTTGTCGATTTTCGATCCCATATTTGATATTGTGTACAAAACGAGCCACTCATGCACTTTTTGACATAAGGGATTTTTGATGTTTTTATAAGGGTAATTTAGTCATTTTTTTGTCCTCCTACTCCTTCATACTCATCCAATTCTTCTTCATTGAAACTTCTAACCCTCCTTCTCCTTTTTCTACATTCAAGTTTTCTTCAACCAAACTTCTTCATCCAATTCCCAGAATCAACACCTACATCACTCGTTTCCAAAACCTCCTCCTCTCCTATCATTCCTTCGCCCATCAAACGCCATAAACGCCTTACTCGCCACCCAATTATCCACATTATCGCCACGAGACTGTGACAAGTTTGAGGAATAACCTCCGTTTTCCCCCCCTCTTGCGCCTCTCAAACCCCCGCCACCACCAATCCCCGCACCCCAATTATCATTCTCATCAACCCACAAAACCCCAAAATTTCTATCAAACCCACCACCTCGACCAATGGGAGATTTTTTGTGACACCCTAGTTATCATTTCCATCAGCACGAGAAGACCTAAACTCCTTACTCCCCCCCCCCCCGATTAAACCCACCTGAGCACAAATCATCATTGCTTCTGAACCCATCTTTCTTATCTTTTATGCTTTTGTGACATGCTTCTATCTACTTGACATGGATTGTCGAAGCATTTGCTTTATATCATGAGAAGCTAGATAAGCTCTGTAACCATGGATTAGTTACTCAAGCTACCTCTTTTATCTCAACCAGTAGCTCAGGTGGTGGTGAGGCTTCTCTCACTATATCCCCTTATACTGTAAGTAAATTGATTCTTCCAGCTACAAGATTAAGCATGCTCTGTTTTAGCATACTATGTCTTTTCCAAGTGTGAGCTATGGTTAGAGAAGGTTCAGTTGTTGGGACACGTTATCTCGGGAGGAGCTATCACTGTTAATCCGCAGAAAGTTGAGGCTGCTACTGAAAGGCAGGTTCCGACGAATGTCCAGGAGGTGCACAGTTTTCCAGGTTTGGCGGGATATTATCGCAGATTCATTCAGGGTTTCTTTAGGATTGCAGTACCGATGACAAAATTGACTATGAAGGGTACTCCATTCGTTTGGACAGATGAGTATAATCGAAGTTTTAATACTTTGAAGGAGAAATTCACTACCGCACCTGTTCTCACTTTGTCGTTAGGATTGAAAGGATATGTAGTTTATACTGACGCTTCACGTCAGGGTTTGGGTTGTGTGCTAATGCACCATAGATTACCATCCAAGTAAGGTGAATGTGCTTGCTGATGTTTTGAGTCGAAAAGGAATGAAGAAAGATGCAAAGAAGTTGAGTGCAAAGTTCATTTTGGGTTCCGGATGAAGATTGTTGGCACATCTGAGAGGACGACCAGTGCTTCTAGATCAAATCCAAGAACAACAAGCGGAGGATTCCGAGTTGCAAAAAATATTTGGAGAGGGGCGGGAAGTAAATGTCCCTTTGTTGGTAATGATAACATCCTCAGGGTTAATGGCAGATTGATTGTTCTGAGCAGTGGTAATCTGAGACAGGAGATCATGGATGAGGGTCACAATTCTTCTTACAATATGTATCCAGGCAGCACTAAGATGTATCGGGATTTGAAAACCAGGTACTGGTGGTCGGGAATGAAGAGATAGAGATATTGCAGAGTTTGTGTCGAAGTGTTTTGTTTGTCGCAAGTGAAAATTGAACATCGACATCCCGGCGGGTTGCTACAGTCATTACCAATACCATAGTGGACTTGGGAAAATATTGTTATGGACTTTGTGTTTGGCCTTCCAAAAACTTTCGGAAAGCATGATGGTGTTTGGGTGATACTGAATCGGCTATCCAAGTTAGCTCATTTTCTTCTAATCAAATTGACTCGTACACCAGAGCAGCTGGCTAAATTGTATGTTGATGAGATAGTGGACTTCATGGGGTTCCAGTGACTATTATTTAAGATAGAGATGCAAGTTTTACATCCCGGTTTCGGCAGGGTTTCTAGAGGCATTGGGGACCAGAGTTACGATGTGTATGTCCTTTTATTCATAGACGGATGGCCAGTCTGAGAAAACAATACAAACTTTGGAGTATATGTTGAGGTCTTGTGCCTTGCATTTCTAGGGTAATTAGCATGATGAGTTGCCTAAGATTGAGTTCACTTATAATAATAGTTTTCATGCGAGCATTGAGATGGCACCTTCCGAGGCTTTTTATGGGTGCAGATGTAGGACTACAGTATGCTGGAATGAGGTGGGAGAGTGGAAAGTATATGTGTTTGAGTTGGTTGACAAATCTATCAAGCACATTGAGACGAACCGCCAACATTTGAGTACAGCTCAGGTTAGACTGAAAAAGTGTTTGTGACGGGTTAGTTTGTCATTTGAGATTGGGGCTAAGGTGTTTTGTGAGTATCGACATGGAAAAGGGTGATGCATTTCGGTAAGAAAGGATAATTGAGTCCACGATATATCGGTCCATATGAGATACTAGAAAGGTTTGGAGAGGTTGCCTTTAGACTTCCACTACCACCGAGCTTGAACATAATTCATAATGTATTCCTTGTCTCGTGTTTGCGTAAGTATATACTAGATGAATCTCACATCATATATGTCAAATGTTAAACTTGATTGGTATTTACAACTTGACATTTATGTTCTGGGATATCACTCATTTTCAAGTATATCTGATAAGTATTTTATCCTGATATGATCATTTTACACCAACTAATATAAGTTTTTGTAGTTAGACCCGAGCATTGACTAAACTAGATATCGCCGGGCCGGAGTTAACTAGTAATATATTAAGGTACAAATGTACAATATACATACTAACATACAACATCATGTCAATAGTTCTGAGCCCCAATAGTTCGTTTAGTTTCCTGAAATAACCACAAAATTTTATTACTATTTCGGATAAAACTGACGTCAAGCAAACTAACAAAGATATAATTTGCATTTTTTTGTGAATTAACTATGAAAATATGTGTACAATAGTATTACAAATAATAATTAACAACATAAAATTACTAATGATTACATAACCTATATATATATCTATCTATCTATCTACCTATTTATGTATCTATCTATTTATCTATCTATCTATCTATCTATCTATCTATCTATTGCAACAACAACTCCAGTTAGACGTTCAAATCGATCAACTCAACAATCTACAGTTCAACCATCTCGACCTCAACAAACAGTTGGTCGTTGTTTGCGGGATACTGTGTTCGTGTTTCGCAAGCTATTGCAGCGACAATTCAAGTTAGACATTCAAATCGAGCAACACAACAATCTACACCTCAACCATCTCCAACTCAATCAAAAGTTGGTCATCGTATGCCGGGTACTCGTGTTCTTGTGTCTCAGGCTATTGCAGCTACAACTACAGTTAGACATTCAAATCGAGCAACACAACAATCTACACCTCAACCATATCCAACTCAATCAACAGTTGGTCGTCGTATGCCGGGTACTCAATCGTGTTCTTGTGTCTCAAGCTATTGCATCGACAATTCAAGTTAGACATTCAAATCGAGCAACACAACAATCTACACCTCAACCATCTCCAACTCAATCAACATGGTCGTCGTATGTCGGGTACTCACTCGTGTTCTTGTGTCTCAAGCTATTGCAACTACAACTCCAATTACACATTCAAATCAAGCAACACAACAATCTACACCTCAACCATCTCCAACTTAATCAACAGTTGGTCGTCGTGTGCCGGGTACTCGTGTTCCTGTCTCTCAAGCTATTGCAGCTACAACTCCAGTTAGACATTCAAATTGAACAACACACTAATCTACACCTCAACCATCTTCAACTCAATCAACAGTTGGTACTCGTGTTCGTGTTTCTCAAGCTATTGTAGCAACAACTCCATTTAGACGTTCAAACAGAATAACTCAACAATCTACAGTTCGATTAATTCTCACATTTATACCACACAACACCACAATGACTTTGATTCTACGGCACCATATTGTTTGGTCCGATAGATTTAAAAAACCGAACCACAAGAATGTGGCTCAGTTCAGCAGCTTATTACAACCTGTGAACGATAATTATCGTCGTTCTCATACACAGTTGTGTGAGTTGAAGAAGTTGATCAAATTTGCTAATGTTGTTCTACTGAATTGTGTCACCAAAAACGTAGATTTTTAGCCGCTCGCAGGTTTCTAGTGAGAGCTCAACAATCCCCATCTCAACCAACAGTTGGTCGTCGTGTGCAGGGCTCTCGTCTTCGTGTTTGTGTCAAGCTATTGCAGCGGCAGCTCCAGTTAGACATTCAAATCGAGCAACACAACAATCTACACCTCAACCATCTCCAACTCAATCAACAGTTGGTCGTCGTATGTCGATTGTTGAGTTGCTCGATTTGAACGTCTAAGTGGAGTTGTTGTTGTAATAGTTTGAGAAATGGGAACACGAATACCCGGCACACGACGACCAACTGTTGATTGAGTTGGAATTGGTTGAGGTGTAGATTCTTGAGTTGCTCGATTTGAATGTCTAACTGGAGCTGCCGCTGCAATAGCTTGACACAAACACGAAGACGAGAGCCCTGCACACGACGACCAACTGTTGGTTGAGATGGGGATTGTTGAGCTCTCACTAGAAACCTGCGAGGGGCTAAGAATCTACGTTTTTGGTGACACAATTCAGTAGAACAACATTAGCAAATTTGATCAACTTCTTCAACTCACACAACTGTGTATGAGAACGACGATAATTATCGTTCACAGGTTGTAATAAGCTGCTGAACTGAGCCACATTCTTGTGGTTCGGTTTTTAAATCTATCGGACCAAACAATATGGTGCCGTGGAATCAAAGTCATTGTGGTGTTGTGTGGTATAAATATGAGAATTAATCAAGCAAACCTCACAAAACTCTTGAAGACTTATTTTGATTAAAATATTTGAGTACAATAAATAATGAACTAACAAATTCCTATTTATAGACTACTAGGCTAAAACTTAATAGGAAATAATTGTTATTCAAGAATAAGTCACATTAATAAATTACCTACTTACTTTTTGTTAATTACTTTTCAAGAAAACAATCTTAATTGGTAATAATTCGTTACGTTGAATCTAGCAAATTTCCTAATCTTTACTTTTCTTCTTTCTCCAATAATTTCCTTAATTGAATGTCTATTTATTTTTAGCTTCGACAACATCAAAGAGATCCAGTTAAGGAAATTATTAATGATGTTAAAGGACTGGGTAATTCGGAACTCGCTCATTATCAGATTCGGAAATCCGGGTCCGTTATCCGCTCGCATCTTTATCGAGCGATACTCGAGTAATTTTTTTACTCGATACTCGATTTGGAAAACCCGGGGCCGCTCGATTACCCACTAGTTTATTTTTTATATGTTATATTTATATAATATATATGTTATACTTTAATCATAATTAATTTCATTGACCAATATAGGACTAGTATTGAAAAGAATTTCCAGGGTTGCATTTCGACAATTAAATCTTGTTGCAGATAACCCAAAATGTTTCTTTTTAAATAGAAATTTGGGGGTCGTCGCCCAGCTCGACACCCGCTCGTGTCCTTATCGAGCGATACGTGGATAATAGGTTTGCTACCCGATTCGTTAGTACCGGATAATTACCAGACTCGATAAAATTGAAATTCATCCGGATAATCCGTTATCTGCTGGAACCGGACTCGTTTGCAACACTAAAAATTAGTAAAGGAGAAGAAAAGTACACAGTAAAAGAATTTGAAACAAGTATGGTCTAGTATGAAACTATAACACAATAATACTTTATAAACAAATAGCAAAAAGCTTACATTTATCGATTACGATGAGAATGTATTACAACATGAATTAAAAAATGAATTGCCATATCTAGCTAGTTCACTCTACTGATCCAACTATGGGCTACATTCAAACTTGATGGTCATATAAATAAACCATATGCCGCTTAAATTCGTCAATTATATGTCGATCGTTCAATAATTTAGTGGCATCTGACCTAACCTTTTATATAAAAGGTCATGAGTTAAAATCTTGTTGGAGATAAATTTATCTCATACTATATTCTAACTCTCTAGTTAGAAATTTCTGTATTCATTATTTGTAATATCAGTATAATCATAATTCATCACTAATTTACAAAAAGAAAAAAATCGTCAATTATATGTTGTAATGTCTAGATCATTTCAATGGGCAAACTGTCTTGTTATTAATAGTCACTTTTTATCATCATTGATTGTAAAATGATTTTGATTTTCATATTGCTAATGATTCTAATATCAGGATGACCGATTTGAGACTGATCATTACAATTTTGGGGAATCTTGAAAAAATATTCACCACTGAATAATTATTATTGTAGCATAATTATTACTCCTTCCGTCCCTAAAAGATTATTACATTTTAACTTTTGTTAGTCAGATACTACAAAATTTAATCATGAATTCCCATCAAGGACGGATTTACGTGATGGTCAAAGTGTTCACAGGACCACCCAAAAACAAAAATAAACTGTAGCTGACATGGTAAAAGTGTTCCTATTATTCTTTTTACTTCCCAATGCTAGAAAATACTCCCTCCGTCCCTAAAAGATTGTCACATTTTGACTTTTGGTGGTCAATAAAACACGATTTAAAACATAAATATATATTATTCTACATGCGAAAAAATTATAAAAAGTTAATATTTCAAAAATAAATATTGAGACGAATCTAACAAGGTCCCACAAGACTATATTATTTCTTATCGTTTAATGGGAATTCATGATCAAATTTTGTAATGTTTGACTAACAAAAGTCAAAATGTGACAATCTTTTAGGGACGGAGGGAGTATTATCAATTCTTCTCGATTCTACCACCAATATTATCAATTCTTCCCGATTCTACAACCAATTTACAGGTGTCCCCACTCCACGTTTGAACCAGTCCACTGTCGTATATACTCTTCTTGTTAGAAAGCAACACAATTCACATATATTTGTAGATTGCATCAAAGAAAAAGCCAATGACTTAACATTAATAACATACTATGCTCTTCGATTTAAAAGTTGTCAATTAACGAAGGAAAAGTTATTTGGAGTTCGATCCAAATAACTCAAATGCTTGATTATCATCCAAAATATCAAGCTATAATTGAAAAAAATAAAAAAATAAAAACGATCAAGCTATTGTACTATCTAATTGCACAATTAATTTTTATAGATATTACTTTCACTTTTCTTATTATTTTCTTACAATTTTATTATTGAAGGGATTGCACATTTAAAGTTTACTTCTTTTTATAATTTTATTAATTGTTGAATGACCTAAATAATATTCAAAATATTTTGAAATGTTCACATACGCCATTCCAATGAGAATCATCAAATTTTTTTCACTTGAACTATACCCTTTTTGGACAGGTTCAGGACGAAATTTGAATCGGGTCAAAATTTAAAAAACTTCAACAAAGGAGACAATTTAGAAAATAAATATTGAAAATAAAGTCACAACAACAAATAGTATAAAACTTATATCTTATATCTTGGGCTGTTATTGGTCCGGAAAAACCGAGATCCACCCGATACCCGGTCCGTTTATCCACCCGGTAAGATAACGGTCCGGGAACGGGTAAACAAAACCCAGTACCCGATAAGTTACCAGATAAAGTATCCGATAACAAATCGTATATGTTAATTTTGTAGATATTATATTATTAAGTTTAATTTTTTAAAGGATTTTTTTGTTGAATTTATTTTTTTGTCGGATATACTCGGATCCGGTCCCGACCGATATCTACCCGATAAGTTATCCGATAGGTAACAGTCCAAAAAATATATCCGATATAGCTATCAGGCCTGACCGGATAAAACCAATAATCTAACGGTCCCGTAACCTTTCAAGAATTTAGAGGGCACATGCCCCTACCCCGTAGTAATTCCGTCCCTGTCCACCAAGCGAGAAAACTAGCCATAATAATTTTAACAATTTACTGTTCTTACATTCCACCATATAAAAATCAACACTAGTGCATACAAATCACTACTAGAAAACGCACTTTTTGAGTCGGGGTAAGGAATCCGACGTGAGTAGAAACACGTCGGAATCACGTCGGACAGGGGTGAAAACAACATTTAATTAATTAATTTAATATTGGTGTCGACATTACTTTGGAATAGCTTCGGAATAATATCCTTACGTCGGATATGATAACCGAAGTAAAAACATTTACTTCGGATTTGATTCAGCTAGCAGTTGAACCACACAAATGTTGACTGTACTTTAAAATGGTCTCGGATTCACTTCAGATTAGAGTCGGAATTCTTAATAGCAACCCCGACTCATTTCCGAATTATTATGGGGAGTCAGAATGGTTTCGGAATTTCTTGGGATTCCTAATCCAGAATCCAAAATTTTTGTAAAGAGTTATAAATTTTATTATTAGTATCTTTGATCATAAAATTATCCAAAAATTATGTAAAATTACTTAGCCGAAAATATTGTAAAGATAGCTAAATATTTATAGAAATAATAATTAAATAATCTTAATTCTTGAATAAAACATAATCATTCATATTAATAAATCATACATAATCCGATTTTCGATCATTACATGTAAAACATGATCGAAAATATATAGTTCACTCTAATTAATAACTACTATTACACAATAAATAATAAATCTAAATAGGTGAACTATTAATTTTTTATTATCGCATTCATTCCATATATCTTGACATTGAACACCGGGCCATTGTGTATGGTACGAAGTAAGTCAATTTCGAACGTCACAACATCGCCCAAGTCCACGTTGTTGGCACGTACGAAATCCGCCCAACCTTCGCATAATTTGAGTTGGTTGCCATTTCTCCCACGGAAATTTTTAATTTTCACATGGTACCATCGATCATCTCCTTTGCGCTTTAACATACAATCTCCGACCAATTCACATCTACACCGATTACAAAATCCCTTTGGAATTGGCTATTATGAACACATATAAACCATTAGATTAAAAATGAAATGATTAATTTGTATATATATTATAAACTAACATTAAAATTAAATTACCAATTTTTGGTCCATACCGGGCAAAATGATGTTGTAGAATTCACGACAACCAATCGTTTCGTTGTTGAAAATCGTCATTGTGCCACGCTTGAATTGGAGATTATAACTATGATTTTGTTGTGATGAGGATGAGGAACTCTTCTGCTTCAACCCACCATTTATAGGTGTTAGAAAGTTGGTTCACTTCGGAATTACTTCGGAAACGTTCTAGTTTTTCTTACCGTTACATTATGTGTCGGACTAGTGTCGGATTTGCTTCTAAATCCGAAGCCATTCTGAAGCATAATGGAAACGTATTTTTTGTTTGACAGCTTTCATTGGCAGGGAATTCTAAACAATGTTCATCACAATATAAAAAATTGTAAATAATAATAAATAAATATTAAATAGTAGGACTTATTATTCATAATAATTAGAAAATTACATATAATTCGATTTCAAGATCACTACACATGAAAATGTGATCGAGAAAAGTCCAATCTAATAGAAAACAAACACGAAATCTAATCAACTTGGACTATGACTTGTTGAATGCATCCACTCGGTCCAAATATCTTAACATTGAAGGCTGGACGATTGTGTAGGCTACGAACGAGGTCAATGTCGAATATCAAAAGAGTGTTTGGTCGCACGTTGTGGGCACGTACGAAATCCGCCCAACCTTCGCATATTTTAAGTTCATTGTCATCGTTCCCAATTTCTTGTATTTGCATGCGATACCATTGAGTGTCTCCTTTGACCTTCAATCGACAGTGTCCAATCAATTGACAGTTACAATTCTCTTTAAATGCCTTTGGAATTCTCTATAATAAAATAAAACAAAGCATTACATTAATAATTATTTAATTTATTAAAGTAATAAATATAAATTAATGACTTATTTGAAAATATAAATTACCACATATTCCTCCATTCCTTCCATGAAAAACTTGAAGAATTCTCTACACCCAATTGTATCAACGGTAAAAATCGTCATTATAAATTAATTGACTTAATGATTTTTATGGATAGAAATTTATTGTGAGAAATTCTATCAATTCCATCCCTTTATATATACAAAGTCCCAACGGATACATAACGTTCATATGGAAAAGAAAAAAAACCTAGTTTCGGAAATGTTTCGGAATTGCGTCGGATACATAAATAACGTTCATATGGAGCATTTAATTGAGCATTTAATTTGTTACCGTTGCATGTTGCGTCGGATTTGAGACGTTCGATGCGTCAAGAGAACAGAATTTCAACATGAGAGTTGCATTGATGTGGACTATCTCTGATTTTCCAGCATATGGTATGTTATCCGGGTGGAGTACACATGGTAGGTTAGCGTGTCCATATTGTATGGGGGACACTTTGGCTTTCCGACTCCAATCTGGTCGGAAACAATCTTGGTTTGATTGTCACAGGGTATTTCTGCCACCTCGTCATCGGTTTAGGGTGGATAGAAGAGGTATTCCCCCCAACTGCATGATCTTGTTTAATTATATGTGAGTTAACAAATATTTATTTTAATCTATATGATTTTCAGGGTTTGTCAATGGTCGTACTTGTCGGGCGATACAATCAGAACGACTTTCTGGAGAGTCAATTGAACAATTGGTGTCCACGTTGGATGATGATGTGTTTGGAAAAAATAAACTAGCTGAACATAGATCGCCTGGGTATAATGTTCAGCACAACTGGTGCAAGAAGAGTATATTTTGGGAGTTGAGTTATTGGTCGACACAAAAAATCAGACACAACATCGATTTCATGCATACAGAGAAAAATAATGGGGAAAATCTATTACATACTGTAATGGATGTCATTGGAAAAACAAAGGACAATGAACGGGCAAGGATTGATTTGGCGACTCACTGTTCCAGACCAGAGATGCATATGGTTGATATTGTTGGTGGCAGGAAAGCGAAACCAAAAGCGGCATACACTTGTAACGCTGTCCAGCAAAAGGATGTTAGGCTTTGGTTGGAGCGTCTTCAATTACCCGATGGATATGCTTCCAACATTGCGAGATGTGCAAGAAATTTGAAGTTCAGCGGACTCAAGAGCCACGACTACCATATTATGGTGCAGCGCTTACTTCCGGTAGCTCTCCGTCATGTACTGCCAGTTGCCATATGGGAAACCATTACAGAGTGGTGTTATTTCTTCAGGGATATTTCAGCAACGACACTAAATGTGGAACATGTGGAACAACTAGGCCGCGACATTGTTGAGATCATTTGCAAGTTGGAGAAGATATTCCCACCTGCGTTCTTCGACGTCATGGAGCATCTACCGATACATATGCCTTATGAAGCTTTGAATGGAGGTCCGGTGCAGTATAGATGGATGTACCCTTTCGAATCGTGAGTATTATTTCAGTTTATTATAATTGTAAACTTTTTGGAGTCGTTTACTTATTTAACTAAATATATAATAAATGATTCCAGGTTCCTAGGGGGATTAAAGAAAATGGTAAGGCAAAAGGCACGTGTGGAAGGGTCAATATGCGAGGCATATCTCGTCAAAGAGGTTTCTAACTTCTGTTCCATGTACTTCGAAGAGGGAATAGAAACCGACCTAACACGGCCTAGGAGGCACGATGTGCCAAACCCACCGGAAGACCCAACTCGTTTGCCGTTGTTTTCTTACCCGGGACGGGGCACATTTATTGTAAAACACAGATATTACATGGAAGAAAAAGAATATAACACTGCTCATGTGTATATTCTCTGCAACACACCTGAAGTACAAGAACATCTTCGGTAAGTGTGGCTTACTCTCTTTAAAGATAAATTCAATCCATATTATATAATTTAGTAACTAACTGAACAAATTACGATGTTATTGTCATAGGTCGTTCCACGAGTGTCTTGAGGAGTTAAATCCCAATACAACAGAAGAAGAAAGGAATTGTGAGGTGACCCTACATTTTGCTACATGGTTTCGTATGCACGTTCAAAGTAATATGGGCACACTCGGATTTCTAAAGACACTCGCAAGAGGCCCGTCTCCTGAAATAAAAAGGTACAAGGGGTACTACGTCAATGGGTACTACTTTGACATTAGACAGGGAGATGGTAATAAAACCACTTACAATAGCGGGGTTTGTGTCAAAGGTTCCTGTTATGAGGATGATGACCATGTTGACTACTATGGCGTCATAGAGGAGATATGGGAGTATGGCTTGATGTATGACAAAGTCGTATTGTTCAAGTGTTTTTGGTTTGACACTAGTAAGTGGATGCAGGTGCATCCGAAAAATGGAATGGTTCAAATCAAATACAAAAGTAGAGCTTCTAAGGATGACCCGTTCATCTTAGCATCGCAGGCGCAACAAGTGTACTATCTCCGTTACGTCTAGGCCAACCGAGAACATAAGCAATGGTGGGTCGCAATGAAATCGAATGCTAGAAGCCGAGTTGATTGGAGTCATATGCAAAACGTTGATCCTAAATCTTTGAATCCCGAAGACATTTTCCAAGAGGAGCAACAACCACCTCCGGTTGGTGTTAATCCAACAATTGATGTCGCCATTGTTGAAGAAGGACTTTACGACATAGTAGATGGGGAAGAACCTGTTGACGACCCATATATAGATGCTTCGGATTACGAGTCGCACTACTCGGATGAATATGACGACTCCAATGAAGATGACGACTCCGATGAAGATGACGACGATTAGTTTATTAATTAATTCAACTATGAATTATAAATGTTTTATGTATACATTATGTTCTATTTTCTACGTTATAATTATTGTTATGTATTAACATTGACTTAATTGAATAAGTGTGATGATATTTTGATCTTATTATTTTGAATGTTGTTGTTGTTGTTCCAGGGAGCTTTGTTGCCAAACTCTAGTTTAAGTTTAAAGGACTGCATGGTTGGATTCGGAATGGCTTCGGTTGGCAATTTAAATAAAGTACAATACGTCGGGTGCACGTCAGATATTGAGTCGGATTGGCGTCGGATTTTTATGTCCACAGTTTCACTTCGGATTTGCTTCAGACATACCAGAATATATACTCAACCCACCATTTTCGATTCATTTCTCTGTTTCATTCAATTTTTTCCATAGTTTTCTCTCCAAAATCATAAATTTCTTTATTACAATCTTTATTCTAACACTAATCTTTAACTTGTTTTTACTTTGTAAGCTAAATCATCAAGATATCATGAAGAGGTAACCATTTCATCTTCCATTCCAAAATCATATTCATATACATTTTTTATTTTATTTTTGTTGAATACTAATCTTTAATCCAATTTTATTATATAGGTGGATTCATAAAAAGGTCATCAAGAGGTAACCATCTAACTTTTAGTTGTTCTTATTTTATTATTTCAATTCTTTATCTACTTGTCTAATTTTATCTAATTTTTCTTATGATTGTTTTTTTGTAGAAAAAATTGTGTTCCTCAATAAATATTTGAGGTATGTTTTCTTTTTTATATAATGTTTATACTTTTATTATATATGATTTCAAGTTTGATATATAATGTTTTGAATTGATTGATTTTTGTTTCCATTTTGGGACATTTTTTTTTACTCATTTGTATTTCTATTTTAAATGTTTAATTATATTGTATATGTATGTGTTTTGGATAGATATTATGTAAAAAATACATTTAACATATGCATTAATAATAATTTGTAGCCTGGTTCTGCATACATTGCAGAAACCAGGCTACAATTTTTTTTTCTGTTACAAACAAAGAGTGTCGGAATTACTTCGGACACCATGTACTGTTACTTCGGAATTACTTCAGAAAACAAAGACATATTCCTAAACTACCAAAAGTGTCAGAAAGTAGTCGGGGTGCTTTAGTGATTCAGATTTACGTCGGACAAGTTGATTCGGAATGGCTGCGAATTTTTACTTCGGAATTTCTTCAGCTTTTTCTTCATGAAGAAATCAATAACCCTAATGCAAGTGTCAGAAAGGCGTCGGGGTCCTATCGTGATTCAGCATTACGTCGGACTTGTTGATTCGGAATAGCTGCGAATTTTTACTTCGGAATTTCTTCAGCTTTATTCATGAAGAAATCAATAACCCTAAATCAAGTGTCAGAAACGCGTCGGGGTACTTTAGTGATTCAGTATTACGTCGGACACCTGAATTGCGACAACTTTTTTTCCTCGGAGTCGAGCCGACTCCATTCCGACGTAAATTTGCTTTTTTCTTCGGCTGTACGTCGGATTTGGGAGACGCAAAAGGTGTGTTTTCTAGTAGTGAATTAAAACTATTGTAATAAAATCAATGCAATAGTGTATACAAAACTATTATAGTCTTGAGCATCATTACTAGCTTCCTTAAGTTGTTGATTCTCAGTAGATGGATCCTCAAACTCATGATCACAATCCACCCCACTAACATAAGCTATGGTAGCAAAATCCTTCAACTTGTTATAGTCTCTATCTTTCAACAAATTCTTGCAACCATTAAGCTTTTCAACAGCTTCATTAAAACTTTGCAAGCAACTATTGTATTTTGGTAATAATATTGGATCCTTACTATCCTTAATCAATGAGTTGAGAATGTTCTTGGCTGAAATGGTGGGACCCAGTGCCTTGTTTATTGCAATTTCACAAAGACCATTAAAATCTGCCTGATCAGAACCAGGAACAGACCTTAAAACTTGGTCACATAATGGGGGATTTGTTGTTTTGGGACAAACATATCCAATATTATCAGCAAGGCTGGTATGAAGAGATGTTGATAATAATAAGAAGAAAATGAAGAGAAATGAGTTTGAGTGTATCATATTTTCTCTTTATTTAGGCTTTTAAAAAATTTGAAAGATCATATTATGTGGAGCACATAGAAATGTACTATATATAATTGTTTTTGATAAGTAACCATAACGGTAATATCATGTATGCCATATATAATATAGTGGTTATTGTTAGGCTTATGGATGACTAGCCATAAGTTATTATTAGGGTTATTTTCATCTATAAATATAGGTCTCTATTCTGTATTATGAATAACAACGATCATCAATAAAATTTCTCCCTCTATATTTTTACATGGTATTATGAGCTAAACCCGAGTTAATGAGTCACGTGTGACCCTGCCGATGTTGTTCTGACAATTAATACTGGCGAGGAAAATTTTGCAAGACGATTGGGTTACACGTGAGGGGAAGTGTTAAGATGCGCATCCCACATCGGATATCGGTGTCCTCCGGGGTCAATATATAAGATCTTGAGTTACTCCGTCTATTGCCAATTGGTTTTAGAGTGGAACCTCATAGACTCTTATCATGATATATATCATTAGCCAAACCCGAGTTAGTGAGACACATGTAACTCCGCCGATGTTGTTCCGGAAATTAAATCCGGCAAGGAAAATTCCTCCGATGATTGCGTTACACGTGACGGGAGTGTTAAGATGCACATCCCACATCGGAAGTCGATGCACTCCCGAATCAATATATAAGAGTTTGGCTACTCCCTTCTATTGCTAATTCTAGTTTGGCTACGACTTCTGTTGCCCATTTTATTTTCTTTATCTATAGTTTTTGTTAGTAGATCAGAATTTTATTTAGTTATTTTGTTTCAGATCTAGATTTCTCGTTTGAAAAAAAAAAGCTTTGCGATAATTTGATATGTTCTAAAGAAAAAAATGGTCTTTCTCATAAATATTGATTGGCGAATTACGCATATTGTTTGGCGAATCCGATACGCATTATTCCTCTTTATTTCTACAATTATCGATCTAACCTTCATAATTGGAGGTCCTGAGTTTGAGCCCTGGCAAGCCATCCTTATAAAAATCGATAAATTTTCTTCTCCTCAATAATATAAGATTTTTGCTATTGTTTCACAAGAAAAAATTGGACTGGTGATATAGATGGAAAAAAGATCCTAACTTTAGAATTTGAGAAAGTAAAAAATAAAAATAAGATTTATTTCCAAAACCTTTTTAGAAAATTTATTCCCTAATAATGATCAGATATGATTAGAATCCATAAATACTTTATTGTGGTATTAAATTATTGATTTTAATAATGGAAACATCTTTATGACATGCTGCATACTTTAATTATACCAATGTCAAAAATAGTATTCATTTAATATGATCTCTAAAATAGTTATTACATTAAATAATACCAAGTATCATATATGATTATATGAAAGATTAAAATGAACTTCTTTAGCAAAAAATTAGTACACATTTAATCGAGCATCAAATCGATTTATCGCAAAGTTACTACTAATATTAATATTAAATGAGCAGCATAATATTATTTAACAAAAATGTGATAACTTTGGCAAAATAAATTAGGCTTTTAGCCGTTTACCTCCTCAACTATCATTATCTTTTTTATGTGGTCCTTAATGTATCAGTTTTTTTCGAAGGTTTCCCTTATAATAGAAATAACTAGATCGAGTGAGAAGCAAAACTATTGAGATGCCAATGAAGGCTTGCGGAAATAAGAAAAGATGGAGGAAGAAGACTCTTGTGTAACTTGGAGAGAAAAGAACTTTTATTTAATTGAGGAAATAAAGTAATTAAAATAAAAAAGGTTGTTAGGTTCCAACGGGTGGTCCCTTATTTGTACTACTTCAGGCTCATAGGAGCGTGCTACATGGCCACAGATAAAATTGGGAAAAACCCAATGGTAACAAACTAACCATAACACTAATTAATCGAAATCAATTGAAAACAACTAATCCAACTATCTCTTCTCAACTCCAGCTCAATTATTCAATTCTTCAATTAACTTATGCACCTGTATACACGTCAATCTTTTAACCCTAAGCTATTTTTGTTTTATGTGATGCCGCTGCGTCATTTTTTCCATCTTTAGGCGAGGTAATTGTCAAAATGGTTCCATCAACTGGGTCATTGTTGCGCTTTGATCCTCATAAGTAGCACCGATTCGCCAATGACCCTTGTAAGTGTGTAACTGGTGCAAAATTATTTCTAAATTAGCGGTTCCATTAGTTGTTGATTGAGAAAGAAGATGTAAGTCTATTTTGGTCTCAAACTTACTAATTTAATGAATTTTTTGAGGTAAAAACAAAAACGCAACCCTCTATTTTAAAATGTAGTATTTGGTAGTTTCAGTAAGGAGGAGAGAGGTAAGGAAGATGATATAAAGTTCAAAATATTATTATTCGTCTCAAATATTTATAAAAAAGTATAAAAATATCCAAAATGGAAATTTTAACCATTAACAATTAACGGAATCGTTAATTCAGGGACTATTTTGCACCAGCCATATAGTTAGAGTCTTAGAGAGACCATTTGTGCATTAGTGTCACTTGCGGAAATCAATGTGCAACATTGAAGTTAATTGTAAATATGGTCCCAATAAATGTGGCAATGGTGCAGTTTGGTCCCTTATAGTGGCAATGTGACAAATTAGTTCCTATAATTGCCATGCAGGTTAAAATTTGGTCCCCAAAACGTTTGAGCCGTAGTTGACTAACGATCAAAGCAATTTTATTGAATTTTTTGGGGATGAAATGTAAATGTTATACCAACATTGACCACTTGTACATATGGAGTAAAAGTTGTACCTTCACATTACAAACACTTTATTAAGAATTTTTTTCCATGCATTAGCTTTTTGTACTTTATGCATTATATATTGTAAATTTTAAATATCACTCTTAATATAAGGGGTTCAATTTTTTTTCCCATGCATTAGCATTTTTTCTATTTTTTCTTTTCTTTTTCTTTGTAAAACCGGTTCGATTTTGTTAATATAAGTTATTATTTCGTAGTTTTTAATTATTTTCTATAATTAGTAAGTTCAACTTTTTTACGATTTGGTTTTGTATATTTTTCTTCGACTGTTTTCTTTTCTTTCCTAGTAAAAGAGAGCTCGATTTTAGTAGTTGTTTTAGCTGAAAGTTTCAATTTGGGCAAAATAAGTTCGGTTTTGGTAGTTTTGTTAATTATTTTTAATTATTTTATAAAAACTATGAAAACCAAACCTTCTTGGCAAACTACGAATTTCTTTTGGCAAACAACTACCAAAATATAACATTTTTGTAAAAACACTACGAAAATCGAAACTTTTAGCCAAAATAACTACCAAAATTAAACTCTTTTTACATACCAAAATTAGGGGAAAAGCAAAAAAATCGAACCTTTTTGAGAAAAAATACGAAAAATGAACCTTTTGGCGAAACAAGTACCAAAATCGAACACTTTTTGCGAAACAACTACCAAAATTGACCTTTTCGCCAAAAAACTATGAAAAAACAAATATTCTTTTTTGTCAAAACCGAAACGTTTAGGTAAAACAACTACCCAAATCGAACCTCTTTTACTATGAAAAAGAAAAAAAACAAAAACAATCTATAAAAAAGGAGAAGAAAAATGGAAAAAAGAAATCGGAAAAAATGTTTGGAGAATACTCTACAAGAATAGAAACGTCAGTATAACAGCCCAGTCCACTATCAAATTACACAAAAACTCTAAAGAGTAAACAAATTATATTTCAGCCCAAAAAAACCCATTAAAATTGTTTTGACCGTTAATGAACTATGGAACCAACGGTTTGGGACCAAATTTTAACCCCATAGTAATTACAGGGACTAATTTGTCACGTTGCCACTATCAGGGAACTGCATCAGTGTGACACTTACTGGGACCATTTTGGTAATTAACTTTACAACAGTGAGTACGATATGACAATTACCTCACTTTATTAAACACCAAGATGATAATTGTATCCTCTAAAGTGTATGAGGCGCATTTTAGTATGTTTTACATAATCAAAATAAAATCACACACCTTTTTCTTCAACAAACCCACTCTTACCCTTACCTTTAAGCCTAAACTTTCATCAACATCTATCATCATATCTTCCCCCAATTTGGTAACCCACCCCAATTTGTAAGGAAATTATATTGGGGTACTTTATTTAGGTACAGTATAATACTTCTAAAAGCTTTGTTGTATTGACAAACGACAACAAATGTATTTTATGTCGAACGAGAATGACTTACGGTACCAAAAAAAATTTGGTATTGGAGTACCGAAGGTTGTATTTGTCATTTCACTATATTAATAACACAACTAAAATATAAACCAATAAACTCTAAAACCCCTACCAACCACAAAGTAATCAACACAGTCAGGTTTCTTCTCATTCTCCAAAACTGATTTATTCTCTCAAACCCTACAAAATCCACGGTTCTTCTCCTTCGTGGCTCGGACGATTCTTCTTCTCCTTTATTCTCTCAAAAGAAATGATTGAGATGTTGTGATCCTAACGCAAGCATGACATATATCTCACGATATGTTGTCTTCGATACAGCACCTTCATGATGGGCAAAAGAAGCAGTATTACCCGACATACAAGAGTTGCCAGAGAAGCTACAAAATAAGTTCATGGAACCACCTGAAGGTATTGATGATCAAACACAACCGGAGTAACCAAAATTCACAACAGATGATGCTTTACTCAAAGCTAGAAGCACCAGAGTTTATGAAACTCTGGAAAAAAATGCAAATCAATCATCAACAAGAACAACAACTTGAGGTTTCGCAACCTCAGTTACAGAGGTCTTTTAGAGAGAGAAGACCAAATACGAAGTATATAGATGCTGTATATGTCGAAGTCAAGGAGCCAACTACTTTCGCATGAGCATCAATGAGACACGAAGCTTGAAGAAAAACTACGGAAATGGAGATCAAGATATAGAGAAGAACGAAACTTTTTGAAATCGATAGATTGTCCAAGAGACAAAGGCATCAACGAGTTTGCACGACCAAGTTATTATTTCTACAACCAAACTGGCCAAAGTAGCAACATAACTAACAAGCCAGAAACCAGAATCGCAAAAAACAACATTAGTCTCCCACAAATACAAAGTTAGGTGTAATCAATCATGCTTGCCGAGCAAGGTGAGAAGAAACGCCTTGTAGTCGCCATACGTTTCCTTCGCAACGGCTTGTTCAAGACTCACGCTATTTCGTTTGTGGTAACGTTCATTAATCTCCTTCAAGTCCTTCTCGGCTCGAGTAACAATTATTCGAGTCAATGTATCTTCATCAGTGCCACCCTTCTTTAGTGCGCGGCGAAGAACCTTCAAAATAATATCAACATAAATTGGGATAATTGATGAAATAGTTCTAGTAAGTGGATGGACGTTGCGCAAATGGTCCTTCTAAGTGTATATCGTGTGCACAAAATGGTCCCTAAACTAACACTTCCACAAAAGAAGATCTAAATTTATTTTGGGAGCCGTTTGCACACACTATACACACTTACTAGGATTATTAGCGCTCATTTTGAAAAAAAAATTAAAATTACATAATTTTCCATGTTTTATTAAAATTGTACAAATGACCCAAAAGTTAGTATAATCGTGACCTTTTGACGGTGGTATTAATTTAGGGACCATTTGCTCACATTATACACACTTATGGGGACCATTTGCACATCGATGCTACTTACGGAGACCAAATTACAACAGTCACCCACTGACTAAGACTATTTCGACAATTACCTCACATAAATTCTTATACTTTCCTATAGTTTGAGAAATATCCCTACTCACCTTTTCATAGAACTTGTGAGGGTCCGCAATGCATTGGATGATTGTCCGGATTGCAGTCAAGTATTCCGAATCTGGACCATCTCTCAAATGCTGAAAACAAATTTGTCCAAAGCCAAATATAGCAGTTAGGAAAAATTAAACCGAAAAAATTCATAAATACTCACGAACTTCAACTACGTCAGATTCAGATTTCAATCATATAACTTCTTTTTTGCAATCATATATACTCCCTCCGTTTCTAAAAGATTGTCACATTTTGATTTTTGTTAGTCAAACATTACAAAATTTGATCATGAATTCCCACTACACGATAAGAAATAATATAGTCTTGTGGGACCTTGTTAGATTCGTCTCAATATATATTTTTGAAATATTAACTTTTTATAATTTTTTCGCATGTAGAATAATAGATATTTATGTTTTAAATTGTGTTTTGTTGACCACTAAAAGTTAAAATGTGATAATCTTTTAAGGACGGAGGGAGTAACATTTACTTGGGACTAAATCGACAATTTTACTAGTGTATATATAACTAGCGTTATTTTAAGTGTTAATGACACATACGATCATGCATGTCTACGAACATTCATGTTTCGATCAAAATATTTCAAAATGACATTTTCGCTTAATTATTAATGGTTAAGTAAGTTTGAACTTTTTTAACAACAAATTGGCAAGCTACATCACTTATTTTCAATAAAGAACAACAAATTGGCAGGAAAGCTCATTTTAATAAAACAAAATGCCAAAAACAAATATTTATACTTGGACGTATTTGAAATAGTAAGCAATTAAAGAAAATGACAAAAAAAACAAACAAAAGCAAAATAATGAATTAGATTTCTAAAAGAGTTAAAAATTATATCAAAAATTAGTTTTGAACAATTTTGCCCCTGTCAATTTGCAAAAGAAAAAAAATTTAAACTTAACAACCAATATAACGTAACGTATGTACCAAATCAAATATTTTTTGAAACATATGATCGCGCGAATATGTCATTTTGAAGCATGTTTGATCTAGTCATGACAGTAGATGTAATGACCGAATAGTGAACGTTCTGAAACATATATGATCGAATGTGTCATTATCTTACGGACATTACCTTATTGATCGAGATACCATGCTCATCCTTGTAGCGATTGATAGTTGCCAAAAGCTGAGCCTTGCTCCTAGTAGTTATGACCCTCACAATTTCGTCATGAGAGAATTCTTTGGCTTTGAGAGCATTCTGAAGGATATCAGCTTCCTTCTCTGCTAGCTTAGTATCAATTTCACTCCCATCGTATCGGTAAACACTTGCCAACCCTAGCAGGAGCTGTCACAGATCATTAAAGACTCAATAAGTTTATGTATGTGAATTTCGAATATAAGATTTTCTGGTGATAAGATGTCGGTTCGGTCCGATATAAATAGTGTGATAAAGTTGTATTATAGTCTCAAATAGTTAAACTGTTGTAAATTAGTTCCCCGAAGAGATATAATTTTACAATATATATAGCCCCAAAGTGGTAAAGGTTTATTTGCTCATCATAGTACTTTTTTGGGATCATACTCTTAACATTTATAAATTTTGGTGATCATACTAAACAATTTTATCACTTTGAAAACTAAAACTAATAATGTAAGTTCTTGAGACTTGTGTGCAATTTCATCTTATTAACTCACAACCAATCGACACTTATCTCATTTTTTGATTTTGTCTATTAAAAAAAAAAAAAAATCAAATTTCATAATCTTTTTGATGGAGTATGGGTATGTTAGTATGTATTAAGTTCTTCTACATAAGAGTGTATTGGTGAAATAGTCCTCACTAATGTCATTATATTGCAGTTTAGTCTCGGTCCAATTGTGACACCGCTGCAGTTTAGTTCCCGAAAGTGACAATACCAATACACAATGACAGGTTACATTTGGGGCAATTTCTTTTTTCAGATACTAAATTCATTTTTGTATTGAAAATTATAGAAATTTTGCATTTCAGTTTTCCTAATAAAGTTCCATTATGCACCAAAAATGAGTTTATATTTTTTAGAAAAACACATTTTTCTTCAAATTTAACATCTTATCATGTGTTGGTGTTCAAAATTAACGGAATAGTTGAGGTGGGGACGAATCTGCAATTTTTTGGCCAATTTCAGGACTAAACTGCAACAGTGGCATTATTGTGAATTAAACTGCAACTTCGTGACACTATCGAGCACTATTTGTTCAGTTCGCTCTTCTAGATAATTATAAAGTGCTCCCTCCGTTCCAAAATAGTTGACATCCTAGCACTACTTTTTGTTCCAAAATAGTTGTCGTTTTAACATTAAAAATTATACTTTTAGATTTTCAATGAACTTTTTTACTACTTTTTCTCTTGAAACTAGCAACCAACTAATTGTATTTCTACTTTTTCAATGTATTTTTTATCTATATATAATATTTTTGATTTACGTGTAAATATCTAAAACGACAACTAAAAAGGAACGGAGGAAGTATTAAATAGAAGGAGAAGTAATTGCCTTGCGCATATCACCGGAAGTCTGGTGAGCCAAATCTTCTTCAAATGAACGCTTGTAACGAAGATGGTAAGCACGCTTGATAGCAACAAATTGTTCAGGTGATTGAATGCAGGCTATCTCAAGGATAACATTATAATCAGGGCGTAAAGCCTTCCTAATGCATACATTCAGCAACACTGCATCTCGATCCGCCGCCTCCAACATCCACCGGTACACCGCTCCCTGAATATAACATATAAATTTTCGTCAATAGAGTTGTGCATGTGTCGAACTATCACTCTGTTGAGCCTAAATGACCAATCTCTATAGAATTTTTTAGTTTTGCCTATTGTCTATTGAAATTAGAGTTAATTGCCGAGTTGGTCGAAATAGTTGCACACAGTTATACTTTAGTCTTGAATTTTTATGTTATTGTAGATTAGTTTCAAAAGTCGAATAGTTGCAGAGTGAAGCCGGAAAGAATAGGAAAAGGCTAGCGATAATGCCAAAGCAATTTTCATGTTGCCAGAGCAAAACTACCTTTAATTCCTTTTATTCCCTTTGATTATATAACTTTTAATTACAATATTGATTGTTAATGATAGAATACTTTGATTTTTATTTGAATAATGAAAACATGAATAAATGTTATAATTAACAATTGAGATTACGTTGAAAATATGCTTTGATAAAAGGGATATATAAAAGGAATTCATTATAATTTAGCTCTGGCAACATGAAAATTGCTTTGGCATTATCGCTAGCCATAGGAAAAGGGCTAACATCAAAACTTGTGCCACTAGTAAGAAATGTGTGAAATTGTCCCACTAACGGTTCCTACGTACTCCTACATATATACAGAGGAGATAAATTGCGGGATGTGTTCACCTGATCAGGGGACTAAAATGAAACTATCTGAATTAGTTGCAATAATGTAATGATCTGAAATTAATTGGTTAATTGTAACAATATAACATCTCAAATTAATTGACTACCCTTCAATGTTATTAAAATTTTATATTTAATAAATGGGTTACGAGCAAATTGCTCAAATGGTCCCCGAAAGTGGGTTCAGGTTGCCTTTTGGTCCTCGAAAGTACAAAAGTTACAATTTAGTCCACGATATTAGTCAACTGTTGCAAATTGGTCCAAAATTTAGTTAAAGTGTTAATTTTAAACGCCCAAATGGCGATTGTAGTTCACTCCTAAGCTAATTTTACTATTACCGTTCTAACTTATTAACAACGCGTGTAACTCACGAGGCGCCTGAGCCGTTAACATTTAACAGCGCCGTTAAATTTTGGACCAATCTGCAACCATTGGCCAATAGCGTGGACTAATTTGCAACTTTTGTATTTTCGGGGACCAAAAGGCAACCTCAACCCACTTTCGGGGACCATTTCGACAATTTGCTCAATGGGTTACTCACAAACTTGATAAAGCAAATATGATGATGAGCAACAAACCTCAAAGTGCCCTGATAGTTCCTTCTCCAGGCGCCTGATAAGATCCTCTTGGTAGTGTTGTTCGTATGCTTCCTTTATTAACTTTCTCTCAATCGAATTTCTGTGACCAAGTATGTTGATTATGGCCTTCTCATTTGTTCCCCATCCTGACCAATTTATCATACCAAAATAAAGTTAAAAAGTGTGAATCATATAAAAATTATTAGGCCCTCCTTCCCATAATTTAGTTCGACTTTCTATTTTGGGAGTCAAAGTTTGAAAATATTGACCATAAATTCTCATTGGTCGATAATAAATAATATGGCTAGCGACAATGTCAGAGCGATTTTCATATCGCCAGAGCAAAATCATGCACAATTCCTTTTATACCCTATTCATCAAATTATATTTTCATCGTAATTTCAATTTTTAATTATAAAATTTATTCATGTTTTCATTATTCAAATTGAAATATAAGTATTATATCGCTAACAATCAATATAGCAATTATAAATCATATAATCAAAGGGCACAGCAGGAATTAAACATGATTTTGCTCTGGAAATATGAAAATCGCTCTGCCATTATCGCTAGCCAAATAATATTGTTAGACTTGTTTTAATGTATATTTTTATAATATCAACTTTCTTTAATTTTTTTGCGTGTCGAATAAGAGATATGCCCCTACCACTAATCACAACCACAAAGAATACCCCACTAGTCTTCCCCACCTCATCACCACCACATACCCACCTACAACAACCACCAATATATATTATAAACACATCAACCGCCACCAACAACATCACAACCCCCATAACTATCACCAACCATCATTATATTATAACCCAAAAACCCCAACTACCATACACAACATTAAACAAGAAAAATCACACCTTTCTTCTCTACAAAATCCTAAATCGCGACTCCCTCCCCATAAATAGCCTTATATTGCAACCCCTTCCCCCCAAAACCCTAAATTGCTACCCTCACCTCCCAAATATATGTAAATATCGCAACCCTTTCCCTAAAACAAGTGAGATCGCTATCCCACCCACCCAAAATAAGTGAAAATTGCTATTCTCACCCTAGCAAATTGGAAATTGCGATTTTGGTGTGGGGTGAGATAGGGGTTTATGTGGGGGTGGGTGGTGAGGCTATTGTTTGGTGTGGTGGTGATGAATTTGGTGTTTGGCAAAATGATGTGAGTGGTAGTGGTGTTGGTGGTGTCGTGAAGAAGAAGAGCAGGAAGATGGAGTTGGAAAAAATGGATTGTATTATGTAGAAGAAGAAGATTGGGGAGTAGGGTTTCCATTAAAGGCAATTTTGCCAATTTATTAGGAGAGGTAGAGGGTCTACAGAAAAAGGGTGGAGGCAAATATTTAAGAAAAGAAAAAAGAAAAAAGGAGAAAGGTGGGTATTCTTCCAAATTTCTCCCGGAACAGATCGATAAATCTTCTATAAATCGAAATGAATCTCTACAAATCATGCTAACCAGTAATTAGGAATTAGCACACAAGAAAAAAATCAAAATATTCTACAACTTCAGTGCTCAATTGATATATATTATGATACCTAAATAAAATAATAATTAATATATATTAGCTTCTACAATAATTAGGATGGGACATGATCGATCCAGGGCGGACCAATGACGATATCGGTCACAAAGCAGAATTATTAAGGTTCAACTTGTTTTAAATTGTTCTTTTGAAATATTCTCCAAATAAATCAACACAAAATCATATTCACATTCATTTGTATGATCAATCATTTTGATAAATTAATTCAATACAAAATAACATAAATAAAATTGATAAAATCATATTCACATTCATTTGTATGATCAATCATTTTGATAAATTAATTCAATACAAAATAACATAAATAAAATTGATAAAATCATATTCACATTCATTTGTATGATCAATCATTTTGATAAATTAATTCAATACAAAATAACATAAATAAAATTGATAAAATCATATGTAACTAAACATTGAATTCGATTCTCATCACGTAAGAAAGTCGTAAAAGTCTGATGAAACAAGGAATGTAGATACGTTACCTTCACATGCTTTCCTAAGAGCTTCAGCATCTGCAACAGGCGAAGAGTTTTCAGGACAAATTAGGGTGGCCATTTTTTGTTCTTGTTTTCAACTACTATTACTTAGCTAGATGGCTAGATATAGTATATAATCTCAATCGATGAGTACTATGTAACAAATCTTCTTGTACCCATCAATTTATAAATACAACTATGTTGTTCCTTATGCCCCACAAATATATATACCCATTAACTTTTTCACTATATATTTTTATCTCATTTTTTTAATGTTTTATCGATAATTATTATCACTCCCTATTTCCTTACATAATGGTTTTTTTTATATATCTTTTTGGAATATTTTAGTAGGTTGATATTTTTAATTATTACTTTTGATTTAATTTATAGGAGTAAATGGTATATAAGGATAAAAAACTGTTAGTTCAAAGAGAACCATCCAATCGGCCCAACCAACAGGCAACAACTGAACAACCAAAGTTGTATGCATTATATGAATAGCGACCAATTTACCGGGATCATTTAATATGGTGTGAACACCATACCAATGTAAAGCCATGGGAAATATCCCTTTCTAAAATAAAAATACTTCTTTCATTTTTTTAGTTAAGTTTTAGACTTTTGTTTTGGTTTTTTTTAGTTGGTGTTTTTATTTCCAAAGCAATATTTGTTGGGTTTTTCCTCCTAGATTCTCTATTTAATGTCTTCAATTCTATACATTAATGTAATATTTATGAATTGATGTGAAAAAAGCTAAAACAAAAACTAAATGAAAGAAGTAATAATCTTCTATAATCATTTAAAAAATTATTCTATTATTAAATAATCATTTAATATGAAAATAAGGATTTATAATCGTGTAAAGAGCTAGAAACTAAAATAAAATGTGAAGGGGTAAACTTTAATTTGGCAAAGTCATGAAAGCCACACACGCAAAGATTTGTACATTAAGTCATCACATTAAATTCTTTATTACAAGTTTTCTTTAAAATTAATTTGTTATTTATTTATTAAATTTAGGATTTTTTTTTAGATTTTACACAAAATTAAATCGCTTGTTTATACTCCTCAAAGTAATTCTTCGGCCTTTTGGCCAGTTTCCCCTCTGAACTATTACTATATTTTCTATATGATTCATGTAGTATTAGTTTTTTTAGGGGTTCCCATTAAACTATTAGTCTTTTCTAACCTGCCTTATGATCCATTTTTTCATCTTTAAACAATAAAATGGGTGTACCCTTAACAATATTTTAAATAATAATTAACATATTTTAATACTTATATAATTAAAATACACTCTCACTTTACATCACTTATTATCAAAAAAAAAATACACTCTCACTTCAGCTTCTACACCCTGCCCCTACCTCTACTAGATCCCTTTTCTCCCTCCTCTATCTGATTTGTTATACACACACTCAAATAGTGACTTTGGGAATGAAATTATAATTGTGTCCCCCTATTTATAAGTGTAATAATTGAGAGAGTTTTACAAAGGGGTGAAATAATAATTAGGTGTATATACCCCATGCATAAAATGGAATCACTTTCATATTCTTCTATTGGTCGCAAATGTTGGAATTGGAAGAATTCGAAAGAAAATAAAAGGAGAAGTAAGTAGTTGGATTAAAATGATAATGAAGTGACTGAAATGCCTCTATGAGAAATGTGAATTGAAAAAAAACGTTTTCTTAAGTGTATTGCGGAAGGGACTCGTTTCGTAGATAATGTCAAACATGAGTGGCGGTCGAAAACAATGAAAGTTGAACTAGGATGATTGAATGTGGAACTTTAACTAAGAAACAGGAGTGTTCGATGGTGCCATTCGCTCATCTTGATAAGTTTGGATTGTGGGAAATCTAGGATAAATTTATCATTCACCTTGTTTGGAACCAAAAAATAATATCTCAAAAATAATGTAGGTGCATATAGATTAATACCATAGGTTAAGAGATTCACCTGCATTCGCCCACAAATCGGTGGATCATGATAGGTTAATCGATTACTAGTATTTTTATTATTATTATTATTATTATTATAGACTAAAATACCCACCAACATTATTTCCGTTCAACAATATTATTTCCCTCCAAAAATATACTCTTATATAGAATAAATTTAGAAAAAGGAATCAACTACATTTTCTTCTATTAATCGCAAAATCCAAGTTGACCTTGATTAATTTAGCATATTTTAAGTAGAAATTCACTTTCAATTTTGAGATACAGCGGGATGAAGGGAGGTTGAAAGGTGATAACTTTTGGGGGGAGAAGAGGGAAAAGATTTTCAGTGAAATGAAAGGTTGGAACTGAAAAACGTCGACAGAAAATAAAAGGAGAAGTAAGTACTTATTCTTTGTCGTATGTCTAAAAACGAGAAAACGTGATAAGCGCTGGCTGGGCCCAAGTTTTTTATATTTCGGTTGACAAATAGGACAAGATACGACATATTTGTCGTATTTTGTCTTTTTTGTTCATAAAAAATAATTGCACCACATGAATACTTCACAAATAATTAGTTATGATTTATTATGTCTATATGTGCTTGAATTATTATAAGTTTATATTAATAAATAGTCAAAAAGAAGAAGAAAAAATTTAAAACAAAGGACAAAAAAAGACAAATTGTCCTATCTCGTCCTTTGTGTTCAGTAAAAACTAATTGAAATTTTTCCTTTACTCTATATATATATAATCGTAATTGATTAGTAATTATAATAAAATGTATTAAGTCGATATGTGCCTGAATTACTGAACTTTAGATTAATGAATAGGCAAAAAGAATAATGAAAAAATTAAAACAACTACAAAAAATGACAAAATTGTCTTATTTTTTTGTAATTGTATGACCTAATAGGGCAAGTTTTTACAAATTTGTTAAATTAATAGTATGATACATTACGTAATCATCAATTACTCATTTAACAATCATCACACTAATCTTTTTAACACTATTTTAATCTAATACTATCGAACCATAAATCCGAACTAATTTTGATATGTCATTCTATATTGCTTTGCACCAAAGCAAGTGTTATTCATTCATATCACGATATTCATACTTGTCATATAAGTACGGATGTAATACTTTACTTACATATATTACTCTTTTAATAATGATCATGTTAATCTATTTAACTCTTATAATCTAATACTATCGATATGTGCTTAAATTATTCAACTTTAGATTAATGAATGGTTAAAAAGAAGAATGAAGAACTTAAAACAACTACAAAAAAGGACAAAATTGTCTTATTTTGTCGTAGTTTTATGACCTAATAGGACAAATTTTGACAAATGATCTTTTCAAGAGGTCTCGGGTGTGAATCTCGCAGAGGAGTATATTTAAACATACTTCCTCTGCTCTCGTGGCTGCATTTGCAGCATTTTCGGCATGCTTGTGTAGCATTTCAGCACCCACTCTGTGGGATTTCAGAAGTTTCGGCGATTTCCAGTACCCACTATATGGGATTTTCGGGCATTTCAAGACTACTTCGGGGATCGGACTCACATCCAGGAAGCAAAGTTCAAGGATTACGTGGATTCAGCAATCGAGTAGACCTAATTTAAGTTCAAGGAGCTTAGACTCTCATTTACTAGTTTAGGAATGTAATATAGTTGATATCGCATGACTATTTGTAGCTTCTATCGTTTGAATGAAAAAAAGCGAGTCACGTTGCACTTTGGTCCCAGTAAGTGATATGGATGAGCAAATAGTCCCCGTAAGTGGCTAGCAGGTGTGCATTTGGTCTCTAATTTAACACTTACGTTAATTAGGGGGGTTTGCGTTTTTAAGACAGTTTAAAGGTTGGTTATGCAATTTTAAGACTCGCTGGATCCCATAACGCTAACAAAAAGTTCGCTTGGATTTAAGAAAAGGTCGCTTGGATTTATCCATGGTTTGTTTGTTTATTCCTTATCCCGAAAATCCTATTTCTTATTTCTAATTCATTTTAATCAAAATAGGATTTTTATTTTTATATTTATATATGTTACAAATTTTTCAATTATCCTATGTCTCAACCCTTACATACATAGATTTTCTATTTTTCATTAGATCCGAACATAAATACCTAATTTATAAAGGGGGGCTCCCTTATTTACGTTACAACTTTTTTTTTCAATATTTTTAGATTTCTTTTGGATTATTTTTCTATTTGTTTTTTAGATTTTCAATTCGATTTTTCCCTAGTAAAACGCATTCGATTTTGGTAGTTGTTTTGACTAAAAGTTCCGATTTTGACAAAATAAAATTGATAGTTCTTTTGGCAAAAAGGTCCGAACCATTTTTGATAGCCAAAACAACGAACAAAATCGAACCTTTTTGCCAAAATAATTACTATTAAAATCTGAACTTTTTCCGAAATAACTATTAAAGTCGAATATTTTTTCCAAAATAACTATCAAAATAGAGCCCCCAATTAAAAATGTAAAAAACAAATTGAAAAAAATATCGAAAAGATATCTAAAGAAAATCGATTTTTTTTAAAAAAGAGAGTTATGGGAGCAAGCAAAGTATTAAAAAGTTAGCATTGCATAACCAACCGCCAAATGTCTCAAAATTGCAAACCCCCCCCCCCCAAATTAACGTACGTGTTAAAGTAGGGACCAAATGCGCACCTGTCAGCCACTTACAAGGACCATTTGTGCATCCCTGTCACTTACTAGGACCAAAGTGCAATAGTGACCCACTTAGTGGGACCAAATTAGAAATTCCCTCTCTATATTTGACGTATCAAAACATAAAAACTTATTCGCATATTGCCCCTATAGTATCATTTTCGTTTCACATAGCCCCTGTACTGTTAATCGTTTCAAATTGCCCTTGGACCCTTTTTTTTTTTCCAATTTTAAAAGATAAAATAACTATGGTACCCCTGTCAACTCCTTCAACACACCCCACCCCCACCCCCAAGTCCCAACCCCCACTCCCAAAAAATTAAAGACCGTAAGTACCATCGAGTTGATCGAGTTCTATTGACTCGAATTTCATGCCCTTGAATATCGAAAAAGGGATGTAAGATAATAAACAAAAAGTGAATATTCAGCTGCAACACACCAGATACAACAAATGATTATCTTAACAACTTTAAAAAATCCACTAAAAAATGATAAGTTCATCAGATTTATAACAAAACTTATAACTAGAGCTTACCTTTTTTATTTCGAGGTAATGCAATATCACAAGAGTAGAAAAAAGGGTACTATAGTCATTTTATCTTTTCAAATTGAAAAAATGGGTCCAGGGGCAATCTGAAACGAAAACGATACTATATGGGGTAAAATGCGAATAAGCCTTTTTGTTTTGCACACTGAACTATGGAGAGAGTTTCAAAATGAACCTTAATACTATCCTAAGCCTCAAATTGAACTACTACGGTTTGTCTCGTTTTGCCCCCTCAAATGTCAAATTTAGATGGAATTTTGTTTTGTAAAAGGCTGGCGATATTGCCAGAGCAATTTTCATTTTGCCAGATCAAAATTTGACTATGTACCTATTTTAACAATTTAAGTCAACTAATACATTATGTCATTAGTATTTACTACTCAGTATTAAATACTCGTAATTAATTTTGTTAGACAAGTTTATGCAACACAATATCCAAAAGAACTACTACTCAGTATTAAACAATGAAAAGATGAACATACCACAAATAGATTAAAATGTTTAAATTAACATTTTCTCAACTATGAGGATGAGAACATATGCCGAGCTTCTCCATAATTTCGAATTGTAAAGGATTTTTTAGTTGAACTTTTATTATTATTTTTTCTTCTGTCGCCCTTTGTTCCGTTAAATATTGGATTCATAAAGCATAGGATATTACTCGTCAACAATATCACATAATTTATCTTGACCACATTACATTTTCTATGATGATAACTATCATTCAACTTAGATATTAATTTTCCAAATTCATTACCTTAAAAAACAGTGTGAAATATTAATTGATCTTGAGTGTTACATTTTCTATGATGATAACTATTCATCAACACCATCTCTTCTTCAGATGGCATAAAGCAACCAGGAAGATGATGGAGACAAAGCAGATCGACGACGATGGTGAACGGAGGGGAGCCATGAAGCAGATCGCCGACGATGGTGGACGAACTAGGAAGATGATGGCGATGAAGCAGATCCGCGATGAAGCAGATCTAGTGGTGGTGAAGGAAGATGACAGCGATGAAGCAGATCAGTGATGATAGAGGTGGATGGAGCAGATCTGATGGTGGTGAAGGAAGATGATGGTTGTGAACGGAAATCACGAAGAAGATGGGGTTTGGGGGTGGGGTGGGGGTGGGGTTTGATGAAGAAGGTGAAGAGTGAAGTTCATTTTGTTAATTGTGAATTATGCCCCAAAAGTTTAGTATATGTGGTATTCCAATTTTGCCCTTATTTTAACACGAAATTCCATCATATTTGGCTGAAAAATCGATTTAATGGTGCAAAATGAAAAAAAAAATGAAGTTAAGAGTGTAATTTGAGGCTTAGGAAAGTATTAGGGTGCAATTGAGGATGCAAAATGAAAATAAGCCTAGTTTTACGAACACAACTTGTCCGAAAGCCGAGTTAATCGAATAGCTTAGTTGAAAAATGCTCTTACTAGTGACCAGAAGGTCGTGGATTCGAAACTCACATCTACCGCTAATTTTAAAATAAAAAAAAACACTTGACCGAAAGCCTAAAGGCTAAAGGCTTGTAATAAGCAGTAGAGTAGAGTAGCGTCTGAGCCCAAGTGTGAGATTAGATTCACCCTGTCTGAAACACTTTCCCGTCTCATTTTCTTGCAACAGCAAAAGAATGAGATCAGATTCAGACACCTCAAAATATAACAAATTGTCAAAATGGACCAAAAATGATGTTTTTCAAGAAACCTCACACATCAACAATCTTGATGATGGCTGTCTTATGCATATCTTCAGCTTCCTCTCCCCCCTCCCTGGTATATTCCTAATCCAATCCTCCTATTTAATACTCTATTTGTCCCAAAAAGATTGTCCAATTTGTCTCTTTTTAGGGTTGACTTTTAAATATTTGGACTCCTATATATGTGCATATGTTTGATAAATATATAATATTTGGTGATAATATTGAAATAGATGGTATTTTTACTCATGGTAATTTTGATTCTAGTCAATGTTTGGGTGGTAATTATGGCTACAAAGTCTCTTGATATTGGACAATAATTTTGGGATGGAGGGGTTAAATATATCGATAATTAGCAGAAACCCATGAGTAATTCTTCTGGTTTTTGGTAAAGATGTAGCCTTTAAAGTTATGATAACTATTTTTGAAATATGAAAAGGGGGATGTAATTATGTTGTTTTTACTTTCTGTAATAATCAGCTACCACCCATTGATTTTTCTACGAAAGTTGAATCTTTGTTAGATTAAATTGATGTTATTGAGCTTGTTGTATGTAGTGCTTTTTGTTTTGGTATATTGTTTTGTAAAGATCTCTTCTTTTTGTCCGAACAGCAAAATTTATATTGTCTTTCTTTTGTTTCGTTGTACATGAGTTTGTTTACGGTCTACTTAAATTGTATATTTACAAAATTGTAAATTCAGAGCCTCTATAATTTGGAGAAGGTTATATATTGATTGACAGGGAAAAAGTGTTGTGAGGATCGGACGCAATATTCAGTTGGTTCAAATTATCCTTTCTTTTTTCTTTGTTGCTCTCTAAAAGCTTTTAAATTGTGTCTGGACTACAGAGTACTTTTGTGGGTGGTAGTATGTGGTTTGGAGAAAACTGATTTAATACGGTCTAGAAATTGGTATGTTGTGGGATTTGTAGCGAATGCCAAATGTACTTGTTTTGTAGGAGAAGCTTAGTATGCTGAATGTGATGGTATTGTACTTGAGTTTTCCTTTTGTAATAGTTGAAGCTCACAAAAAGGGAATTATAAAGAATGGAAGTATGTGGATCAGTGGATATATTTACGTTTATGATGAACCTTATAAATTGATTGCTGGATGTATATTTGAAAAGGTTGGGATTGTAGTTAAAATGATTTATCAAGTACCATTTCGTTGGAATTAAAGTGCTTGCTATTTATTTCGAAACCAAGCTTCAGTATTAGCTCATATTTCAGCTTCAAAAAATCCTTAAATGCGTAGTCTTAATTTGCGAAGCACTTCATTTTAAGTTTTAAAGTAAATCGCCAACATGCAAGTGATCAAGAGGGAAAACTTTATGTACTCTGAAAATTTATATTCTTCAACAACATTCTGCATCAGATCATTTCGTATGGAATCTTTCATGTATTTTTGTTGAGTTTGCAGATCGGTATAACTCCGCCCTCGTTTGCCACAGATGGCTTTTTCTTGCATGTCATCCTCGGCTTTGGTTGCGAGTTGATCGTGCTCTTAAAGATTTGAAGGAGCCTGGAGCTTTCCCCGATATTGAGGCAGCTGTTGCTGCCGCCAGGTTTGCTAACCAATTTGTGATTGAGTTCGTTTTGAATGTTTGTAGAACAGTGTTACGAAAAATGATGATGTTATTGTTTTCTCCAATGGTGTTCAGACCTGGAGATACGATCTTAATATCATCAGGAGGAAGCCATCTTGCTTCCAATATTCAGATTAAGAAGCCACTTTGTCTGGTATGTTGTCCATCAAAAAGCGTCACTGTTCATATCTGCAATTTCTATCTATCTCAAACATCTGTGGTCCCTTGCTGGGAGTTGAATCACGATGCAAGTTGAAAGCAACAAATTCCCGTAAATAGTAGTTTATTACAATTTCCAATAAAAGAAAGAAAATGGCAAGAGCTTGCAGTGTAGTAAGGGAAACAAGTTCACAGGTAGCACTGTGAGTTGAAACTAACTTAACGTCATCCATTTAAAATCAACGGCTGAAAATTGGCTACAAACTGTTCAGTTCTTCAAGAGCTTGATATCGGTCATACAAGTTAATATTCTTCACATCTAGAATGTTCTTAGCTATTAGTAGCACCTATCAGCGTGTGCCAATGGTTAACAAATTTTCAACTTTTCAAATTTAGTAACATTGCATGTTCGAAGATCCTAAACCCTATCAGTAGAAATATTACCACACGTTCTTTCTCCTTTATATTCTTCTTATAGATTGGAGCTGGTGAGCGTCCAGATGATACAATACTTACCTGCTCCCGCAGTTCAGACAGGTTTGTACTTAGTTGTGATGTTCCATTAAGGTTGTCTGCTTATTTAAGTCCCTTGTTCTTTCGACACTAAATTTCTATTGGAAGCAATTATTTTTTAATCATTCATCTTCTTCTTCTTCTCCCTTAATGTAACAAACTTACAAAAACCCGGTAATACTGTTAAGTTTAAAAAGACCTAAAGAATTGGAGGCCACTTAGTTTTGTGTGAAAACATACAAGTTACAATTAAAACTTTTAAATCTGTTTGTTTTAGACATCTTGTTTTCATATCATCAAAAGCCTATTAGCAAAACCAACGAACTTGCTGCAGCAACCCTGGAGATCTCCTTAGAAGCATGGTGAATTTCTATAAATAGGAGTAATAAAATATAGGTTTTTTCGGTGAGGCCACACGACGATAGCAGTATTTGTGGAGACTTTGCACACGGTTCTAGATATAACCAATTTACTCTTTAGTTGGCCATTTATTTTTTATTTTGGAAAAGTTTTGGTTTTGTTTTCTTTAGTCTCTATCTTCTCTCTCAAATGTATGCTTCAACCTAAAATCATATTTTTATGGTATCAATCAAATACAAGATTAGTTATAAAATAAATAGAATGGCATTTCTAAACATCGATTATCACCACAATAAAAGGAGTTTGTATGCATATATGATAACATTGTCCTTGAGCAGTGCATTGGAGTTCTTGTCAACCTGCAAACTGGCAAATCTGACCGTCAGAGCAGAGCTGGGCTGCTGTTTGCTTCACAGGAGTGGAAAACTGACCATTGATGGTTGTATTCTTCAGTGCGAGACAAATCCTTTAGATCATCTGTCATATGCCATAGTGACTACCGCTGATGGCTGTGAGGTGATCCCATCTGCAATTAAGAATTTCCATGGTGTTTCTGTTTCAAGGACTCGAATCGAAGGAGGTGCAAAGGCAGTGTTGACCAGCGGAACTCTGTCATTGCAGCGTGTTCGAGTAATTTATTCACGGACTTCGCTGTTTTTCTGGTTTGATGTGGAACAATGCTGACAAGGTTCTCATTGCCACCTTCGTGTAGATTATTGTTGGATTCTAGAAACAGCCTCTCATCTTATGTTGTTCTGTTTATTTCATCTGCTAGGAGTTTGAGGTTCTCCATGTTTGTAAGTATGTTAGTTATAGGTATTCTATTCATCTGGAATGTTTCAATAAGATTTCTTTTGCTGGTTAATTTCTTTCATTCGTCTACGTTAACAGTTTTTTTTGCATAATCGTTAACAGAAGCTAACTATATAGGATGTATGGAAATCAAATGAGACATATTGAACGCTAACGAACTAAGCGATCCCTACTTTTGTTTAAATCTGCGACTCCAGCAGTAGTAATGAACTAGCAATTACTGCACAATTGCCGTTTGTGCATTAAAAGACCGAAGTTCTATTCGACTATAAGGCCATAGCGAAACATCAATACAACTATAATTAATCTCACCTATATTTGAGTCTGCTAAATAGTGAAATAGCAATTATACATAACGAGAAGATCTATCTGACTATATATAAAGCCATTGTTACATAATTAGAATGTTCAAGTAGTCTAACAGATGAGCATGACCAAATACTGGACTGGTGACTTACTGTTGTAGCTTCCTCTCTTCACAACCTTGCATAATAGATGTAAATTCGAAGTCAGAAAAAGTTCAAGAGTATTATTAAACCTGTAAGGAAAACAATTAGCATGTAGTAAAAAAGACGAGATAGAATATCGTCGTTTTTGTTGGTTTTTCGAGTAGTGAGGTACCTAGGTCCATAAATTAAGATCAACCTCTTCAGCGTCCATTTTAGGTGGTTTGTGCTCATTCTCTCCTGTAAATCCCATATTATGTTCCATCATATCATAATCTATCTCCATGTTTGCCATAAGTTGATTCCTAATAAAATCGTGTCCGGATTCGTTCTCACCCTGCCCGTCAACTCCTAGAAAATTTCTCCAGAAATTGTTTTCCTGAGAGCTTCTTGATGCATTCGTTTCTGTTGTGAAGTTGTTCGCCTCCATCTTCGACTGATTCAACAGATTATCCTTAGAAGAATAATCAGTAGAAGCAAGTCCCTCTGTATTCTTACCATTCTTTTCAATTTCCCGAGTGGCATCTTTGTCGATGATGTTTCCATATGCTTTAGCTAAGAATGTGAGTATCTTGTTTAAGTTGGATTTAGTGAGCTCGACTTGAGATTTAAAGAGAGCAATATTGTCCTGCACAAGAGCTTGCTGCTCTTTTAGCTTCTGGATTTCTTCCTTGTAAGCAGCAATGTTGCTGTTAATGTCGTCGTTTGCAACATCGTCCATGCTCCGTTTCCTTGAACATCTCCGCTTGATGGTCTTCGACGTTGTATCTCGTCTTTTGATGTTCACCAACAGCTGTTTTTGCCCTCTTTGAAACCACTTGTTTTCATACTCCCACTGCTTCATACCAATCTTCCTAAACCCCTGCAATAAGATTGATCTTAGATCTTTAATTGGGAAGATCCTACGTTAATCGGTTAAGAATGCCCGGATCACAATCAGGAATGGATAAAAGACCAATGATAATTGTTAGGCCGAAAGGCGCATGGGTTTAAAATTGCAGATAATTCGGTAGATTAATATAGACAAACTAGTAATCTTGAGGTTATATTATACAAATTATAATAAAAATATAACTTACATAGTTACTAAGTTGGTAGATGAAGCTTGCAAAGTTGTTATGCTTGAAGTACTTTGGGAGAATTTCTTCAGCTAGCTTAATATGGTTCGAAACAATCAAACTGGTTCCACAAGTGCTCCACGATATGATATCGTTGGTGTCGGGGTCATCAGCCATCTCATATGTCTTTATCAAGAATGCAGGTGGACTGCGAAAGAAACACAGCCCTTGCTGAGGTCGGGGCGTTGTAGGCTGCCGCGGAAGGGGTGGAGATGGATGATTATCGCCACGGACACCACCATCACAACTCATGGCAACATCACAGTTTTGGTTATTAGGCATCATTTTTTATTTGCTTCACTACTTCAAGTATGTAATAAAATGAATAGTGTGCTTCTGTTGATCTATATATAATATGTAAATGTTATGTTGATTAGGTATTAACACTTGTTTAAATATAAATTTGTCTGTAAAATTATGATTCTTAATGAATATTAGTACAATTAAGCATGCTAAAAAAGTTGCACAACTCAAACACCTTTGTTATGTGAGGGTACTATCTATTCCTCAGGCTAAAAATGACTTCGGCGTGCTTCTTAAGGCTGATTTGTTAGACACACGCCAGAATAGTGAAATTTTGGTATGAAATGACTATTTTGCCCCCATCTATTTGTAAATGTAGTGAGGGAGATAGGTAAGTTGGGGCAAAATGGTCATTTCATATTAAAAAACACTATTCTGATGTGTGTAATGTTGCCCTTTTCAAAGCTTCAAAATTTAATCAATTTTGAAAATTTTATATAGTTACCTTTTATCTACAGATTTTATAACATAAGACGCAATACAACAATCATGGGAGATTTTATACATTGAAAGATTATTAAAGTTATTATAAAATATTAATTTTAACTAAAGATTCAATTTCTTTTTATATCAATGTCATAGTTCCTTTTATTATAAAAGATCAGTCTTGAAACAAAAAAGTAGAAGATTAATTATATAGTATTTTTATAATTTAATAAATATCTTTGAAACACGAAGGTAACATTTAAAAATCTAACCTAACGCTGAAAAAATGTTATGTAATTTTTCGTGGTGTATATCAATCATATATATAATCATTTTTTGAAAAGAAGCCTTACTTATTTGATGATCAAGTTGTAATAAAATTTCGATACTCATCCGTTATTTATTAATAATCATAACCTATAACTGATGTAGTGTGTATTATATGAGATAATTTCATTTTGTTTCATTTATTGTGTGAAATGTTTACGTTGAAGCATAGTCTACAAATTATCCATCTACTAATAACTTTAATTAATTATATCAGGACTATATTAGTCTATGCATAAGTGAAACATTCAAAATACTCCTTTCATTCCAAATTATTTGTCTCATTTGACTTTTTATGGTGACCAAGACAAGGCTTAAAATGTAAATATCTCTATTTTACTAACGTAAAAATGATAAAGGGCTGATATTTCAAAAATATGCATTGAAAAATGAATCTAATAAGATCTTACACGACTATATTATTACGGCTATTGAGAGAATTCATGGTCAATTTGTTCAAAGTTTTACTCTCAAAATAGAAAGTGGTCATGTAACGACCCGCCCCAGGTGGGCCCCCCTGAGGTTAGGCTCGCTATCAAATCCGTAACAGAGTCACCACTCGATGGATGACTCGATAATACCAACATTTTAACGAAATAAACTGAAATAAGATAGATAAAAAGAAAGTAAAAATCTGTCTTACTGAAAGACTGACAATATATCCATCTGGGTATAACCACCTATGACTCAACCATAACGAAAGATAGAATCCAAAATACATCCAATCTATAACTCCAATAGTACATCAGGAAAATATAATATGAAAACACGGAAGCACAGCAACGACTGAGGGAGATCCTAATGCCACCATCGCCACTCACCAAAACAGGGTCAACGTACACTGCAACGCAACTAACCTGCTAGAAGAATAAGTCCCCGAAGGGGTCAGCTCGACAGCTGGTGAATTCTAACTCACGGGTGGTTACCAACCCACACACATGGTATGAAAGCGATACATGAGTGCAGAACACAACAACAAAGAAAAGGAATAATATACACCATATCGATAAGCAGTTCGACAAACCATCACGAACAATAACAGTAAAACAACCAATCAAGTCCAACATCACATAACATAACCCTTTAACTATTCTATATGCACCAGATCCGGCATCTACCCTATCATGGCGCTATCCCGCCATCACCCGCATCACCCCAGTGACCGGCACCTATTCTATCATGGCAATATCCCGCCATCACCCGCATCACCCCAGTGACCGGCACCTAATCTATCATGGCAATATCCCGCCATCACCCGCATCACCCCAGTGACCGGCACCTAATCTATCATGGCAATATCCCGCCATCACCCGCATCACCCCAGTGACCGGCACCTAATCTATCCCACGTTGCCGAATCCTGACAACAGACTATCCTAACACATGCAACTAACTCACACATAATTCAACAACCCTTAGGTCCACATCTATCCTCATACTCATATTCAACATAATAATAATAATAATAACATGTTACTAATTTCACACATCACACACGCAATTACACATAACACATGCATAAGAAAGTAAACAGACGTGAGTAAGAACTCACCTCAAGCAAACTGCACAAATAGCACTCACTCCGAGCCAACAATGCGTACTCGGTCAAGTACCAGGACCTATTATAATAACACATATCCGTCAACACTCTATCATATATCATCCCAACTACCCACTTGTTAATATAGATCCTTATATATAGATCCTTATATTAATCGTAATTTACATGAAATAACACTATACCAAATTCCAAGACATTATACTATATTTTATTAATTACGTATCTAATATTTAATGCTCTATAACCTGCAATTTATGTTTAGCATACTCTATATCAGGTTACTTGATGCCAATACATGAATTTACAATTCATGACCTCTTAATACTCCATGCCAATAATATCCCCACGTACCCCATCTCCTACAAATCATGGTAATTCGGTCGACAATCTCCAAATATATTATGTTAGTATATGATTGATATTAATAAGTACAGGTCCTAACCTTACTACTATATCATGCTATTTATATTACCTGCCAATTACTAGGCCACCGACTCAATCTCTACATTAGAAATTTAAATCGGCACCCATAAAATAATAAACATGGTTCGAAAATTATAATCTAAATACCTCTTGACGTGCTAGCTTGATTAAAGGTTTCTCAATCTGAATCAAGGCACGAAATTGGCTGCTCAACGTAGGAGAGAACAAGAAAAGGAGAAGAAAAATCGGCTGGAGAACGTTTGGAGGAAGAGGCGTACGTCTGATATATTTTGTGAGCACTTAACAAGTCACGTTTTAATTTTAATTATCACAATTTTATTATTAATATCAGGTCGTGTTATTACAATCTACTCCCCTTAAAGAATTTCGTCCTCGAAATTTAAACCGAAACTAATATCTCACTCCCAACAATCTATTACTATGCCGTACAGAATAACATCTCATAATTCTACCTTCATTTATCTTGGTTTACGTCAACGATGATATCCCAACACCTCTACCGCGATCATCATGCCTTATACTCTCATCAAGTTACCATAACATTGATTCAAATATCCTACAACAACTCCCATAAGAAATCTGAAACCTCAGTCAGTCACCTTTCAAGGACCTACTTTTATTTGATATCACATCATTGGTAAAACTCTCGAGGTCATTCAACATTGTCCAATTTATATCCACATTCTTAAATTTCTAATTCACATTCAATCCACCTATAACACTTAATTTTCGAACCCCCGAACACAGTCCACCGCTACCTTTATATACAAGGTCATCCTACATCATTGTCCTATCGCCCCCTCTGAAGCAGCATCATATATGATCACAGTCCTCAACTATCATGTTCAAAAGTCACGCACCTATCCCAATCCACCATGATTTCACCTACTCTCTACTTGGCTCCTTAGTACATATTTTACAATGTCTGACAACTTCACCGCGCTTCCTAACCTCAACAGTGATAGTTCTTCCACTTACGTTACTCTACATCCATCTAAACCCCTCGTGATCATCTCTACCCCTTACTTGTTTCGTTCATACTCATCTGAAGACACAACACGATTCACTACCCTTTATTCATAGACTGCCTTAGTCCTTCCACCTCCATTACTCTAAACCATTCTTATTATATATTCGACTTCTGCACTCCACAGTGATACTTCTCATTCAAGTGTTTCCTAAAGTCGCAGGGTCAATCAGATTTTCCTATAGCCGTTTAATGTTCGACATACACTACACCGCCAATCATCTTCATCCATGTACCTATGTGTTATCAGAATACCAACCACATTAACTCTCATTATACTCACGGCGAATATAGACTTCAAATCCCCTCATTCCAATTCGTACTTACTAATCTTCTCCAAAATCTTATTCATTACCTTATTACACATGCTGACACCTAACGGACTCACTCCACATAACCTAGACACACTAACAGGCAAGCACATACCACATAGGACCCAACAACCATGTAACCTAAGCTCTGATACCAAACTTGTAACGACCCGCCCCAGGTGGGCCCCCCTGAGGTTAGGCTCGCTATCAAATCCGTAATATCGAGTCATCCATCGAGTGGTGACTCTGTTACGGATTTGATAGCGAGCCTAACCTCAGGGGGGCCCACCTGGGGCGGGTCGTTACAAGTTACTGACACATAACTCAACTCACATATAACTCAACAACCCTTAGGTCCACATCTATCCTCATACTCATATTCAACATAATAATAATAATAATAACATGTTACTAATTTCACACATCACACACGCAATTACACATAACACATGCATAAGAAAGTAAACAGACGTGAGTAAGAACTCACCTCAAGCAAACTGCACAAATAGCACTCACTCCGAGCCAACAATGCGTACTCGGTCAAGTACCAGGACCTATTATAATAACACATATCCGTCAACACTCTATCATATATCATCCCAACTACCCACTTGTTAATATAGATCCTTATATATAGATCCTTATATTAATCGTAATTTACATGAAATAACACTATACCAAATTCCAAGACATTATACTATATTTTATTAATTACGTATCTAATATTTAATGCTCTATAACCTGCAATTTATGTTTAGCATACTCTATATCAGGTTACTTGATGCCAATACATGAATTTACAATTCATGACCTCTTAATACTCCATGCCAATAATATCCCCACGTACCCCATCTCCTACAAATCATGGTAATTCGGTCGACAATCTCCAAATATATTATGTTAGTATATGATTGATATTAATAAGTACAGGTCCTAACCTTACTACTATATCATGCTATTTATATTACCTGCCAATTACTAGGCCACCGACTCAATCTCTACATTAGAAATTTAAATCGGCACCCATAAAATAATAAACATGGTTCGAAAATTATAATCTAAATACCTCTTGACGTGCTAGCTTGATTAAAGGTTTCTCAATCTGAATCAAGGCACGAAATTGGCTGCTCAACGTAGGAGAGAACAAGAAAAGGAGAAGAAAAATCGGCTGGAGAACGTTTGGAGGAAGAGGCGTACGTCTGATATATTTTGTGAGCACTTAACAAGTCACGTTTTAATTTTAATTATCACAATTTTATTATTAATATCAGGTCGTGTTATTACAGGTCAAACAATTTGAGGGGAGGGGAAAGTTGTTTACTTGTGTTTGTTGAATACTAGAAATCAATCATATGCAATGATGTGATTCTTCCTTTTTAATGTTTTATTCATGGAAGATACATAGTTTGCTCATAAATTAATGTTGAGCTCGACTAATATATTAAAAATCAAATATCTACATTAATTGGGAACGATGTGGTATATATCATCAACAAATTATTGAAATTTTTACCATGTGCAATACACGTAACCTGTTACTACAATTACAAAAAATACCACCTTCCAAATCAATATTCGTATTTCTAATCTGAATGGTTGAAATTTAAACTCGAGATAATTGGAGGATAAAAACTTGTCCAAGTCGCTCATCCTTACTATTATAATGAACTATTAAGATTCACTTTCATCAAACTTACACATCTCACGCAACAATAGTACTATGCAAATAAGTAGGGATACGTAAGGGCCGATAATGTGATGATTTTACGCTTTTCAATTAGTAGAAATGCGGAACATGATATATCGAGTAGAGCAATGACATGAAAACACAATCAAGATATATCGAGTCGAGCAATGACGTGAAAACACAATCAAAATATATCGAGTTGAGAAATGATGCAAAATCACAATCAAACGCTCCTTATAGGATATTATGATAAATGTTTCCATTTTTATATACCCATATTACAATTATCGGATACAATCGCATTTAGGCTTAAACATACTATGCTGGACAAAGCAAACACAGTCAGCTTCTTCCTCTCCTGATTAGCCGATACGTTCATAATAAAGCTGTAGATTTACATTGTCGAGAGGTGAGCGAGCCGATCACCTGTAGATGATGAAGTCCACGATCCACACAACCCAAAATATACGCGCACAAATAACCTTGTTTTCGAACTATAGTTGTTGAATTCCCAACGTCGAGTTAGGGGACCTCTGATCATACCGAAATGTTGACAAACGGAATATGAGTCACACAATTGTGACAATCCCTATTATATGTATCTATCTATCAACTCAAATTGCAAATGGGGCATTGAATTATACCATTTTCGTTGCAGTCAGGGCATCTTCTGACCTGTTCCTCGTCCTCGTCAAACACCTTCCTGCTACCATTACAATTGATACATGGCAGAAACCGAAAGTCCCCACATTCATCGCAAGCCTTCAAAACCGTCTTAACTGGCATAGTTTTAAGCATTTTCGCTAGTACACCTGTCTCGTGTAACTGCCTGATTGAATCCACCCCACCAATGTATTTCCCCGCGATAAACACCTGAGGCAATGTAACAAATTCCTCACCTAATACATTCAACAATTCATTCTTATATGCGATATGCATTGAAATATCCCTTTCATCTAATTCAACCCTAAAAGCCTTCAAGATCATCAACGCGTAACTACAATCAAGAAACGTCCTCCTAACCCCGCGAAGGCTGGTGAAATAAACAACCACTCTATCCTCCGTTCCAGGCAAGTATTTTCCATCATCTCTTGATGAAACAGAGAGCCTAGACGATTGCGACCCCAAGGATTGCGATGATTTCGAAGAATCCAAAGGGTGCTTATCGAAAATTGTACGAAGTTGCTTGACTTTCCCCTTCAAAGAATTCCCAGCCGTGACCATTGATTCATAGGACGAATCGTATAATTTCTTCATCGAACCACTACGATCAAAGGGTTTCCTGGAAAATCCAAATACTGGAGACGATTGAAAGGTCATGGATCGATTGAACAACGACATCTTAAACTTAGGATTTTCCACAATTTCGACCTTTTTGTCATTCTTGTCTCCCTTGGAAACATCCATTACACGGATAATCAATACAACCTTAATAATCAATGCAAATTTAAAATCAGCAAACAAATTACCCAATTTTTCGAGGGAGAAAAAAGGGTAATCTTGATTATATCAGCTTTTCTTAAAAAATTAATAATATGGGTATGTAAAATTTGAATTTTGGGAATATTTCTCCAAGATAAAGATGGGGTTTTGCAAAACCTTATACAGAAACGATGCTTTTTTTAAAATTATGTAATAAGAGTTTGTAAAACATGAATATTTTCAAAGTACTTGTCCAGGTTAAGATATGGTTTTGCAAAACCTTTTATCAATGGAGAGAAATGATATGATTTTCCAATTGAGGAATAAATCCAAAACCTTATAAAGTGATTTAATATTTGGTAAGAATTGAAAATGGATATTGAAACTGAAATATAGGATGAAGAAAATGGGGATGGGTGGTTGAAAAATTGGAAGGAGAGAAAGTGTGATTATAACAAATCATCATTTTTTTTCGTAATTAAGCGATGTTATAAAACCTAAGCCTAAAAGACATACTAGTATAAATAGCGACTTAACCTATAAAGACCACGGAAATTAACCAGATCTTGAATCCCTAAAGGTTGCCTTGGATTTTCAGTTTCTAAAGGTTTTATATATGGAATTAGCTTGAGATGTAGAGGCATGGTCAAAATTGTTTCGTCTTTGTAGATCCACTAGCAATTTGTATGATCTTTTAACTGAGAATTCGCTTTTTGGATCTGGACCCGTAGAGATATATCAACTTGATTAACATGATTTAAGTGAACAGATAGAATTGAATTTGCCAGAAAGTTTGTTGAATCAGGAAAACATTCCAATCACCAGTTCTTGTATCTATGAGATCTGCCACAATATTGATAGAGGAACTTGAATGGTTGTGGGAATATTATTCCACGCATGAGGCACCCATCTGAATTTCCACAGATTTATTTGTTGACCATTGTCTATTTTCCATTTAATACCTTGTTGCATCATATCTTCAATAGATAGTAAACTTCTCTAGGGATAGCTAGAATTATGTCCAAGGGATGCAGCACAACGTAGGCTGCTACGTTGTGCACTGTGATCTCAGAATTTTGTAATCTTTTCGAATATCTCAAGCCCTCCAGATATTTCGGACAGATTCATTCTTGTTAGATCAGTTTCTTCAGATTCAAGAACTAGTTGCCTGATATAGTTGCTCTTAGCTACTAGAGTGAACTGTGTCAAAATCATTACACTATGCAAGTTAGATATAAATAACACTATATTAGAGTCAATGTTTGTCTAACATGGCATATATGTTCCTACGTGACACATCAATTTTTAGATAAATAATGTAATTCGATATTAGATATTCTCACAACAGTTTTTAGATAAAATCCGATTTTGTACCACAAACTCAAGCCTCTTGGCTATTGATTTATGCTTACATAAGACTTTCCCTTTTCCTCACATCCATATTTGCAAGCAGTGTTAATTGCTCCATTTGATTGTATACGTTTCCTTTCTGTAAGATACAAGACGTATACTATCCCTCTGCATACAAATGGAAATTGAAAGGAAACGTCTTGTATCTTACAGAAAGGAAACGTATACAATCAAATGGAGCAATTAACACTGCTTGCAAATATGGATGTGAGGAAAAGGGAAAGTCTTATGTAAGCATAAATCAATAGCCAAGAGGCTAATCTTTTTGAGTTTGTGGTACAAAATCGGATTTTATCTAAAAACTGTTGTGAGGATATCTGATATCGAATTACATTATTTATCTAAAAATTGATGTGTCACGTAGGAACATATATGCCATGTTAGACAAACATTGACTCTAATATAGTGTTATTTATATCTAACTTGCATAATGTAATGATTTTGAGTTTAAATAATGTTTAAACTATGAATTTATGTTTTATGTTTGAAGATTTGATATTGTTTTGTAAAAAAATTCAAATCTTGGGTATTATGTTGATATAGTCTCATTTTTTTATAAGGATAACACTGTATAATTAGGTATAATCGATAATAATACATTATCATGAAGTATAATGGAGTATACAATTTATAATATATGTACTTTATGTGTAGTTACAATTCATATAAGCTGTTTAATATTAGAATATAATGTGGATATAGTTGAGCTTATTATGATACAAAGTTCTATAATTGATTATAATCCAATTAACACTTATTGAATTAGATGATTTCAATTTTTGTTTAACTATTTCAGGTTGAAGAATTAGAGAGTTTAAGGTCTAAAGTAGCATGGATGGCCGTCGAAGAAAAGATTCATGTTGAAGAATGAAAATCTAATTCTTTTTTATTTCCTTTTTTCTTTTTTATGTGTTTTTAGTCTTTAAATGTATTAAAAAAAATTATTTGTTACATACACTAAAGAAATTAACATTTCTTTGTCCTTTGTATTAATTGTAATATATTAATTCTACTTTTATGGTTGTGTCGTCTTTGTATCCAACTATTTATGCTATATATTATATCAATTGTTATTGAGGTTGAACGATGTGACATCAATTTGATGCAAATATAAATCGCAAAGATAAATAATGATAAATTTGAGTTCGTTGTAAATTTAAATCGCTTCTAACGTATTATAATGGATTATAATAGATTATAATAGTCACTTCAACCCAAAAAATTTGGCTAATGATACATATTTTTCATTAAGGATAATTTAGTCAATTCGTCTAAAATTTGTGGTAGAATCCAATAAAAGAAATTTAATAATTTTTGGCAAATAAAGGTCTCAAACCATAATAATCTTCCAAATTTCTCGGTAAAATACCACATACTTATCCCATAAATCAATATACATATAAACATTTAAAATATCAATATAGAGCATAAAATGATAATCAAGCAAGAGGCTAAGCTTTCGAGCGGGTATCCACTTACATATATAAGCAACCCTCCAATTATCCTTGGAAATTTGATTAGCAATATCAATATTGATGATGTTCCCGAAAGTGTTGTTAACTATCAAGAGGCTTGCGCTAGTTAATAATGGGTTGTTTCTAGGAAAGGAAGACAAGGATGGTGGTTAGTGTTATAAGAACAACGGATTATGTCCGGCTAATTTGATGAACAGCGAAGAAATAGAAATTAAGTAAAGCAATTGAAAGTAAATAACACCAGAATTTTACGTGGTATCTCTAACAATGTGTTAGAACTAATCCACGGGCAGAGCCTCAGAAATTTCACTATAACGAGTTTGGAACAGATTATACATGATCCCTCACATCTCAGAGAATAGAAAACACGAAAACTATTCTATGTGTTTTAGTTTCATACTAACAATGTATGATAAGCCTCTATTTATAGGTAACCAGGAAAACCTAATTAAACTAGGAGAAAGAGCCCTAGGCCCAATCAAATTTACGCCAAGCCCACGCGCCTTCAGATTCGACATTAAATATATTGTCTTTTAAAAGTTATGTTAATTATTTATCCCTTAGTAGTTAATTATTTAGTAATTTAGTAATTACCACCATATTTGGGTACAGTTGATTTTGAACCATGGAAGAATATGGTGGTAATTATATATTTCACTCTTGTATGACGATATAGTTTTAGAAAAACAAGCTAATACAATTGTATAAAAGCCAAGTGTCATCATAATTGATGCAGTACTCTTGTAGGACGAATATGGTGGTAGTTATATACCGTACTCTTATTGAACGAATATGCATCATTACCATGGATATATTCTAGAAATTATATGTAGGAGACAAGTATATATTGACATTGGGTATATTAGTATGCTTATTAGGACCAAATTTGTGAGGGTTATTTTCCCTACTTGATTGAGGATTTGGTACTCCAAAAAGTTAGTGTGGACTTTGTGAAATGTATGTCTCAAAGATTTGTGATTTATTGGTTTGCATGTCAGGTAAAATACCTAGATATTTACCAAAGTCATTAAATTCTAAGAGTTTGAGTGTGGATAGTGTTTTTCACTTTTGAATAGTGGTGATATGAGGAATAATAGTTTAATCAATTATCCGTTGTTTGAAAAAGTGATAGTTCGGTCCCCTACTTATAAGCGTTTCAATAATTCAAAGGTCGTAAAGAAATTAGCCTATTCATTATTGACTAATGAAAGTTGATGGGTTTTTTCTTTATATTAAACCAACCAGCGGGGCTTACGTGTTAGATTTATGTAGTGAAACGTAAGTCCCGCTTGTGCGTTTAATATTAAAAAAATGGATTTAATGGATTTCTTCTTCTTTTTTTTATAATTAAACGATGTCATTACTTAAAAATTATTAAGGCCCTTGGGCCATTACAATAATCCAACAAAAAGTTACAATATTCAGAGTTATGAGTCTGAATTGAAATTTTTTATATCCACATCCTCAAGGTTTTGAAAGCAGCCAAAGTTTAATGGGATCCACAAAATATTACAGCATCTTCTATAATCTTGGTGAAGCAAACGGTCCAGCTCCTAATCTTGTTGGATGGCGTGAAAGTGTCTATGCCATGCCTGCAAAGTAAAACCATCAGTAATAATAAAGATGTTACGGTGAAGTAGTTTGGTTGCAATAAGCAGTGCCGTTGTAACGCCCCGCCCCGGAAACCGGGTCGAAACGTTATTTGATTTGATGGACTGGCCTTACAAACCACCACAGGTCTTTCCAGCACGTTTTGTCCTCACTCACGTGCTCACCGGGACACTTCTCAGTGGGTTACCCATCCCAGAATTACCCCAGGTCAAGCACGCTTAACTTTGGAATTTTTATGAGTTGGACTACCGAAAAGAAGATGCATCTTGATGGTATGAGTAGTACCAATGAAATCATATCACATTGCTCACTCTGGGCCGGGTATTACAGCCGTAATAATTCCTTCATAATGAAATGTCTATTTTGCCGTTACTTCTAAGCCCACCAACCATCTGTTCTTCTTCATCACAAACCCACCAACCACGGCCACCACCAACAACTTCCAACCATCTTGTCTTTACAAACCCACCAACCACCACCACCTACCTCACTAACGACAACCACCAACCATCTATTCTTCTTCTTCTTCTTCATCTTCTTCTTCTTTTTCTTCTTCTTCTTCGCAAATTCACCCCACCACCTACCTCACCAACAACAACCACCCCCATCACCCACAACCACCCTTCCATAAGAAATCGCCCCCCTCCCCAAACCCTTGAAGGTCGCACCCCCCTTTAAACCTGTGAAGTAGCCCCCTCCCCCCCAAACCCTTGTAGGGTTTCGAAATTGTTATGGGGGTGGAGGTTTGGTTTGGATTTTTGGGTGTGGGGTTGTTGATGGTGGTGGCTTTGTGAAGAAGAAGAAGAAAAAGAAATGGGGAAAAAGATAAAAGTAGTGGCAATATCGAATCTTACCATATATAAATGGGAAGACATGAATTAGTTATTAAAAAAAATGAAGCCCCATGTTCTCAATTCTCCAAAAAATTAGGAGAATAAACTATATTTTGAATTTTGAACATATAATTTTATGTAATCTACTTAAATATATTTATCTAAATATAATTTTACCATATATAATATGGGAAGGCATGAATTAGTTATTAAAAAAAATGAAACCATGTTCTCAATTCTACAAAAAATTAGGAGAATAAACTATATTTTGAATTTTGAATATATAATTTTATGTAATCTACTTAAATATATTTATCTAAATATAATTGGGGCAAGAGAATTATAAGTTATTTTTTGAATCTCTATTTAATTAATTATTTTATTATATAAATATTTTGTTTAATAACTACTTACTAATAGGCATAGAAAAGTTGATCATCATTTTATGAAAATTCCGTTTAAATTAAATTTAATTAAGATAAAAAAAATAGTATAGCCTAGAAATATTATATAGGCTTATTTTCATGTTGCACCCTCTACTATCGCCAAAATTTCAAAATGCACCCTAATACTATCCTAAGCCTCAAATTGCACCCTCTACTTCATTTTTTTTCATTTTGCCCCCTAAAACGCAATATTAGTCCCTCAACTAATGCAAAAACAAGGGCAAACTTGGAATAACACATTTATAATTTTTCTGGGGCACTTTTTAAACATGAACTAAATATGTATATCTACTTTTAATAAAAACAAAAGAGTTAATAAATAAATAAATAAGACATCTTTCATCTTCTTCATCAACCCTTAACCCCAACCAACCCCAACCTTCAACCTACACCTCTCCGACATACAAAGAAATCAACAAATTGGAACTCTTTTCCCCGAATCCAAACAAAAAAGATTCAATCTTTAATCAAATTCATCCAAATTCAATAACATATACTATCACAAATAAACTATTAAGAAAAAAGTTGAGATTGCATACACTTCCTATCCATTGTAGAAATGTAGCTTCACAAAATTATGGACAAAAAAGAGCTCTTTTGTGTTCACAACATGTTAATATCATCAAAGTTAGATACAGTACTCCAAATCCAGCAGAAAGAATCAAAACAATACTCCCACTAGAATGGACCTGTTATCATCTTCAACGGTTTCATCGAGAGTTTTTTGCCCGTCATTAGCTCCATCAATAACTCCAATCGCATAAACATCCACATCCCAAAACAACCAAGTTAATTATTAAAATTCGCTGCAAAATATTAATTTTGAATATTGGAAATCAAATAGGATAATGTTTGGGGATGAGGGTGGTATTTGTTTTTCTCTATTTTTTAATCGAGAATTGGGAGGGGGTTGTGTGTCTTGATTCTTTTTGTACTACTTAAATACTCCTATGAAGGAAACAAATGTATTATTCTGAGATAGAGTGAAAGAGATTTTTGTGTGTAAGAATTATTCGGCGAGTTGATTGAATGTTGTTGTTCATTCGTTGAAATTTTGGAATGATCTGTAAAATTCCGAAAAATTGTTGTTTTGGCAGGGGTGTTTCGATGGTGATGTAATGTGGCGTGGGGTAAGGGTAGGGGCTAGGGTGAGGGTAGGGGTTGATGAAGAAGATGAAGAGGTGGGGTTAATTTTTAATTTACATGTTCAGTTATTTGTAAAATGTGCCCCAAAAGTTTAATATATGTGATAATCCGAATTTGCCCTTATTTTAAAATGAAATTCAATTAAAGTTATCCTTTTAGGGTGCAAAATGAGACAAATTGTAGTATAGGGTGCAATTTGAGGCTTAGGATAGTATTAGGGTGCATTTTGAAATTTCGTCGATAGTAGAGGGTGCAAAATGAAAATAAGCCTATTATATATCAATTGTTCAAAAGTTATATATTATAAATATAATAAATTAATTGCACACAGGCTAGACTGTGTACACACATCTAGTTTGGATGTTGGTGGTGGTTGTGGACTTGTAATTGATGATGAAGAAGAAAAGATGATGGGGAAGAAGAGAAGTGTGGAGAAAAAGAAAATGGTATCAACGTAATTTGTTTTAACTTTGAGGGTAAAATTGCAATTCATGAAATAATGGATGCTAATTTTACAAAAAAAGATAGGAGTCCTAAGTTACAAACTTATAAACTTCTTCAAAAGCTCCATATCGAGAACCACTACACACTAAATAGTGATGTACTGTAACATGAAATGATCATTTTGTCCTCCATTTAACTTTCTCACCTATTATATCTCCAAATACGGGGATAAAATAATCATTTCATTTCGTGCTATAAAAACCTCGATGTGTATAACAGATTAACTCTATATCCAACCGCAACATCTGTTGGGAGAGAGTGTAGTAGGAAGCATGAAACTCTGGCGATTAATAATCTCGGCCGCACTTATTGCAATTCTCGCAATTGGCTCACTCCCTATTTTGAAGATTAAGCAATCCAATCAAACTTCCCCTTCTTATGGTACTTCTTTAGTTCATTTTTAATTGATGTTTTTTATTTTTATTTTATCAATAACTAATACTTTCTCTCGTTCGATAAAACTCGTTTTAATTTTGACTTTTTCAAAAAATTAAAGAGACAATATATTTTACTATTAACACGAAAATTTCGATTCAAATCAAAATTACGTGTGTGAAGTAATTCTCTAAGTGGGGGTTTGGTAATTCTGATAATTGAAAAACTAATTACATCTTTTTTGAAAAAATGGAGGGAATATTTAATTGAAAGCTTCGACTCGAAAATGACGGATTTTAGAAATAAAATCACAATTGTGTGCATGTTTGTGTATGTTTTATAAGTTGTTGAGTATTGGATTATTGTTATGCATTGAACAGAGGCGGATTTATTGGTGAAAAATGGGACAATTTACACTAGCGATGCGTCCATGCCTTTTGCTGAATGTATGGCAATTCGAAATAGTAGAATTATTCGAGTTGGCGATTGCTCGTCGATGAAGGTCTGTTGAGTCTGTATTGCCTCGTTCCAAAAGTGTTTTCGAGTTTTGAATTTCGATATTGACTATATGTGAATGTTGTATCAGGAAACAGTGTTTAGCTATCGCGTTGGATGGTAGTAGTTCTTGTTTAGTTGCATTGACCAGATTTGACTTGTGATTAGTTTTTGTGGAGTTACATTGACTAAAGATGACTTGTGCTTATTGTTTGTTGAATTGCATTGAAAAGATATGGCTTGTGCTTATAGTATACACAATCCGAATCACACAATCTTCGAATTAGTAATATAATGAAAAAGCAGTAATTATAAATACAAATAATAATGAACCCGACTCCTCTCATGTTTGATTACCTACAATTCCCTCGAATTCCCATTTTTCCATATTGTTCCCGTGAGTGAAATTTGTTTTGGGAGCAAATTGGTGTTGATGGATTTTCTATTTAAAAGCATCTCTTGTCGTGAATAATGTGGGGACATAATATGTTACTTTTGAGATTTGGGGAGAGGATATGTTATTTTTGAATTTTATTAAAATGTAAGAAGATTATGAACGTTGGATGATTTGTGAATACATTGTGGTTGAATCTAGGCTGTAAACTGGAGGGATCAGGAGTTAAGGTAATGGGAGTGGAGCCGGGTTCAATAATAATAACACACCCTAACGCTTTTAAATAGGCATCTGCCTAAGCGAGCTAAGGCTGTAAGGGTGGTCGAGTTGTACGCAACCTTTGCTCTCGTGATAACAGGATGACTGTTTCCAGTTAACCGAAAAAAATATACAAAGAGTATCCACTACTTCGCAATATATAAGAAGTGCAAGTAGTGTAATGAGCCATTTGATTCTCAGGTAGCGTAGTGATTGCCTCTTGCGATTATTTATTGTCTTTTGCTGCCGAAGTTTGCTTTATAATTTCACTAATTGTTGAAGAGGAAATTTCAATATACATGACTGGCATACATGTGCATAAAGATGAAAACATAAACACTTAGGTTTGTTAACTCGAGTATGCATGCAGAGAAAATACATGGGATAAAAATTATTCTTTTGTTAGTTTTCTAGTGGCGTGCTACAGGTTTCGAGTATGGCCAGTAACAGTGAATTGAATGCAGGTTTTGGCAGGAAAAAGGACAAAGGTGATGAACCTAGAAGGGAAAGTTGTAGTTCCTGGTTTTATTGATTCCCATGTCCACTTAATATACGGAGGCTTACAGGTTCTCTAGACTTATTTATACGATTATCTTCACAAAAACATTTTTTAGTATCAGATTGAGCGTCTGAATATTGCTGATTACTCTTGAAAGATGAAGTCGGAAAATAGCTTTTCCAACCACTTATGCTAAATTATTGGCATGCCTGTATATTTAAAATTTATGTTCTGGGGTAGACTTCACTACATATGCACAAACTTTTTCGGTTCATATCTGAACCCAAGTTCAAATTTACATGATAACAGATGATAAGGGTGGAATTACGTGGCGTGAACAGAAAAGAAGATTTTGTTAGTAAGGTCAAGCAAGCAACCAAAAGTAAGATTTTTGCTCCAACATATATCATGACAAATTAAGTCATCCTGTCAATCAGTAATAATGTAAACTGCTTTTTGTTGATGTATCTGAATACTTAAATAGTCAAATACTCAAAACCCACCAAGTTAAAAAGCTCAGTATGTGACTCTATAAAAGAAATGAACAGGTCATGTTTTGCTAATTGAACAGTTGTCCTCATTATAGACTTATGACATTTAGAAGACTCACCCTTATTGCTCCTTATATCTGTTTCCTATTATCTCTTCTTGATGGTTCTGTACTCAGTTGTACGCTTAAGAGTCTAGCAAACTGTAAGCCTGCTTTCTGATGCTTTATAAAGTAGCATGTGATCCGGTTACTGAAAACAGTATCCCGGACCTTCCATAAAAATGTCCGAAAACTACAGTGCAAAGAAAGGAAATTGTAAATCCTAATTTGTGTTTACCTTTTGACTATTTAGGGATGGTGCAAAAGAACTTTTTTTATGACTATAAGTAAAAATCATTTTTATGAAGCTATTGTAGGGTCAAAACTTCCAAATAAGTTGCCCATATACCAAGCCTACGTAGGGTATGTGATATACAGTTCAAAAACATTCAAAGGGTTCTCATGTAGAGTGTTCCATCCGTCATATTGTTTTAATGATTTGTTATTTGTATGAAATATCCTGACGGTTTTGTCTCCAAAATTTCCTAGATCTGAGAGAGGGTTCATGGATATTGGGTCATGGGTGGAACAATGATCTATGGGGAGGGGAGCTTCCAGTGGTCTCCTGGATTGATGATATTACACCCCACAATCCTGTAAAAGGACTCTACACTCTGGCTATATGTATCTTATACCCCTTCCGTTCCTTTTTAGTTGGTGTTTTTAGCCTTTGTTTTTTGTTTCAAAATACTTGTCTTTCTAGCATAGAAAAGTGTACTTATACATTTACAAAGTACTTTTTGACTACTTCTTATTATCAAGTTATCGACTAACCAATTAAATAGTTTCAATTGATTGTCATTCTACATTTTCAATATACTTGACGACTTTTTATTTTCCTTAATCTATCTGCAAATAGCTAGAACGACAACTAAAAAGGAACGGAGGAAGTATAGCTTGAGCCCTCTGCTGCTTATATCGCGTGAATCAATTCTCAGGTGTGGCTAACAAGGATGGATGGCCACATGGGGCTGGCCAACTCTGCAGCACTGAAACTTGCGGGGGTTACAAAGTTGACAGAGGATGTGGATGGCGGTACAGTTATGAAAGATAGTGTTGGAGGTATAGAGACGTTTTAGCTCACTTAAGTCAGAAAGTGATATTGACAGGTTTATGTTTTCTTGTGTAACTCTTTGTTTATGGGACTACATTTGTTTGATGCTGATCTGTTCAGGAGCTTCCTTGTAAACTAACTTATTACTAGCTAGTGGAATTTGGTATCTGTGTAGTCGTAATGTGGAGATAAGAGTGGGTTCTTTCTGTCCGTGACTAAAGAAATGGAACGACCCTTGTTTATCTCAAAATAAATACAACTGGTTATGCATGAATAGTCAAATTCTCAAATACATGTCTTGTCAAATGTATGCACGCGTATAATAGTAACTGTGTTCTTATCTATCACTGAAATTATTTTTTGTGTTTCCCCCTTTGTGTTTTTTGCAAGAGCAAATTTATGTCCTAATTTAAACTGCGTGAGTATCCATGATTCATCTAGATACGTAGATTATGTACGTACAACTTTTAATGCGAATTGTCTTGTGATCTGAACCTATAACAGAGCCTATTGGTCTGTTGGTTGATTCTGCAATGAAGCATGTGCAATCTTGCATCCCAGAACTGTCAGTAGAGGAAAGAAAGGAATCCTTGTTAAGAGCCAGCCACTATGCCTTGTCAAAAGGTGTGACCACTGTAGTTGATGTTGGTAGATATTTTCCAGGAGCTGCTGCAGAACTCCCATGGGAAGACTTTTTAGGTCAGATCATGCGTGATAAATCTAACTTTGTTTTATTGTCTTTCATGCATCATCTAGATATTTGGAACTATTATCTTTATCACCCTTAGTAGATTTCTTATCACCCATTCTCTGATTTAGAAAGTATATCAGCATTTTATTAATTGAGAAAATCGAATTAGTCCCTAGGTCTCTCTCGAAAGCCTCACTAAGAAACTTGTTTAAATTTCTTATATGGCCATATGACCCAAATCCCAATCATATGTCTGTGAAATTGCCCATATCCATATAGGACATGGATTAACTGTAACTTGTGTCTATTTGATGCCCATTTTTCATTTTCTTAAGAGAATGGGGACTGATTTTTTCATGACCCAATAGTTGGGCTGGCAGTATCTTTGGGTTCTCCTTTCTTGGGGATATAGGCATAGTCAAGGAATTAGGTGCTCCTTACATTTCTTCATGTTACATTTGAGGCATCTTATATAGTTTAGGGAAAGATATTTGAGCCAAGTTTGATGTGACTTTTAAATGTGCAGATGTCTATAATCCACTTGGCTTATCAGGAGAGATGAAGATCAGAGTCTGTTTGTTTTTCCCATTGGAGAGTTGGGAACGTCTGCATGTAATTTCAGTTTATAGATGACGAATTGCTTTACATTATTTCTGATAAAATTAGTGTGCAAATGCCTATATCCCCATTTGGGGCATGACTTCGCTTTTGGTCACATGATCTTTATCTTATTGACCCAGTTTGCAAAATTGCTGTTTGGATCTCTTGTCTTTAACACCCTATAAATAACCATCAATTTCTGTTAGATGCCTGTTAATACCTCGCGACCCTCCATTTGAGATCCATAGAGTACTTTGCAGTTTCAATATAGGGCGTTACATCTCTGTTTATGATAACTCATAGGCAACAAATGTCTTTCTAGTTGTGCGTCGCTTATGTGTTTCTGTAATCATGGTGCAAATTTGAATTTCTTTTTAGTTATATGACCTAACCAAGAAAAAAAATGGAGTTTGACGTGTGTTCAATTACTTGCTGTGGCGATTAAAGGGTTTTAGCATTCAGCTATATGCACAAGTCCTAAAAATATAAAGTGCATCGGTTTTGCTTTCCACGCCATTCTGATTTTGTGTTGGACAGTGTGATGGAAGCTCTTTTTTATTGATTTTCACCACTATATTTCTCTTTCACTTTGTAGTCCTTGCTCGTCGGAGATATAGAATGATATATTATGTTTTTTCAACACAAACTAAACAAAAATAATTCGTTAACGTAAATTTACAAGTTAACCTTAATAACTGCTTTCATATGCTTCATTTCTGTGAATATAACTTAAGGAATTACTAAATTTTATTCACTTATCTAACTCAATTGTTTCTAAATTTGGTCATCATGGCCAAAATGAATATATTACTTCATATACTTGTTTAGCGTTCATCAACATGTTACAGGTGCCTTCTTTGTTATTTGACCAATGTTAAATCTTGATTTATCTTCACAGAAATATATAACCAAGGCAGGCCGCAGTCTTAGTCAGTGGATTCACCTGGGAGGTGTCAAGGCTTTTGCTGATGGATCTCTGGGATCTAGTAGTGCTCTCTTATTCAAGGTGACGTAAGAAACTCTTGAACATCTTTGTCGTATATTAGCAAAATTACCGTTTAATCTAAACCAAGGAAACATTTTAGGCAATGCTTGTTCTTTCAGTTCTGGTAATTAGCTTAACTGATTTGTTCATCTATTGTGTATCTATATGTCTTATTGTAGATGCATTTTGGTTGGAGTTCATGAATCAAGCGACTTATGTTCCTTATGTTTATCTGTAGCCCTATGTTGATGAACCTCAAAATTATGGCCTACAAGTTACGGACATGGATGATTTGTTTAATATGACGTTGTCAGCTGATAAACATGATCTTCAGGTGACTTTCAAATATGTTTCTGTGTACATTTTATCCTATTATATCTGATGGAGCATATTTTCATTTATTTAGGTTGCTATACATGCTATTGGTGATAGGGCCAATGACTTAGTCTTGGAAATGTATGCCTCGGTAGCTTCAAGAAATGGAATGAGGGACAGAAGGTTCCGTGTAAGTTCGTTTGCTAGGAGTCTGTTTATTTACTGCATCATTATTCTTGAGCCATAATATTGTAAAGTGTCCTCTATAGTCTTGGTAATTGTACCATCAGCATGTGACTTCACTCATTACGTTAAGATTTCAGATTGAGCATGCTCAGCATTTGGCTCCTGGAACTGCTGCACGATTTGGCCAACAAGCTGTTATTGCTTCTGTTCAGGTCTGTAAGTGAACTACAAGATCTAGGTGTATAAACTATGTCATTATGTAAGATGTGAATTTTATATTTTTCATTCGTGATTGTTGGTCCCCAACTGAAACAGCCAGATCACCTTCTGGATGATGCGGACTCTGCAAGAAGAAAGCTTGGAGAAGAGAGGGCTGAAAAGGGATCCTTTCTTTTCAAATCACTCTTGATTGCTGATGCACAATTGGCATTTGGATCTGATTGGCCCGTAAGAACATTTCATTTTTTGAATGGTTGATAACTACCTTCTTCAATTTTGTGAAGTTAAAGGCAACATATCGTCATGTTCACTTATTTCAGGTTGTAGAAATCAATCCTTTGGGTAGTATACAGACAGCGATCAAACGAGTGCCACCTGGATGGGAAAAGTCTTGGATTTCATCTGAATGTATCACTATAGATGAGGCGTTGAAAGCGTATGTCGTTTAATGTGTTATGTGTTGCCTAATCTTCATTTTTCCACCTACTATATTTAGAGCACATGAAGCATCTCGTATAACTAGTTACTGTATGAAGTTGCTGATTTGTTCCATAGAAATTGAAATCTGTTGCATGCTTCAGCTACTCGGTCCCTTGTTTTTCTCTTTTTTCCGGTAAATAGAAATAATCTGCTTCAGTTAAGGAGAACCCAATATTATTAAACTTTCGTCTGCTTCGGTTATGGACTACTTAATTTTGTCAAACAACTTTATATTGCCAAATTTTGTAATGAGTCTCATCCTAGCAGATTACCTTAGATGAAGCATTGATCCTTGTAAACATCAACACGTCATACAGTTCTATTTCGTCCATCCTTAGATGAAGCATTCATCCATGTAAACAACAACACGTCGTATTGTTCTATTTCGTCCATTCTTATGAAATCTTAAGAAGAAGCATGAGCATTATAGATATGGGATGTTGTTTTGCTTTAAATTGAATGGAATTTTCGCCCTTACGGTGAGCATTATTAGTTGCTTTTACTACTGTCATGCACTTTACATGTCGTGGAGCATATTGCAGCATATTGTATGTTAGATTTTGCTCAGGTAATTCTTTTTTGTTATTTTTGAATGGTCATTTAGTTGTTTTTTCTGCTCTTTACTTCGTTATACTCAATAGTCACTCGAGGCCACTGATTATATTCAACTTAATCTGTATGGTAGTTACACGATCGCAGCTGCTTATGCTTGCTTCCTTGATAAGGACATAGGATCACTCTCGCCGGGTAAGTTGGCAGATTTCGTCGTGTTGTCAACTGATTCATGGGATAAATTTTCCTCTGGAGGATCCACTTCCGTCCGAGCAACCTATGTTGGTGGGATCCAGGCATTCCCATGACATCTGGGAAACCTATGTTGGCAGGATCCAGGCGTTCCTCTTTAACCGAGGAGAAGTAATGATGAAAATCTTACAAACGACTGATCTTTGTGGATAATATGTGGAGGTTGTACTAGCGATGTTTTTGTAAAGACCCATGTTGATCAATTCAAATAGTTGGATAGTGAATTCATTCTCCAATTGTACAACTTTATCAGTATGTTTTTATGTGTGTAAAAGTTATAAGTCAATTATAATATTAAATCGCCATATGTAGATTGGTAGCCAATAAGGCTAAGTATAAATGTTATTTGGTACATTATTAAATTTACTTGCAACACAACAATGTAAGGCAAACTAAAGGAAGAGCAAAAGGAAGGTTGGGTGCTTGTGGGGAGAGGCCACCCGGCCTCGAATAGGAGGGGGCTTGGTTCTCTTATCTTAGGCTTGGTGGAAGGTCAAGGCCACAAAATAAGATTTACCACCTGGCTATCGAGGGGAAAAAGATGTTTTCATTTATCTCGGCTAGTTTCCCGGGGCCTTGAAAACCTTTGATGGGGGGGGGGGGGGGTGTATAAGTTTGAAGATGTTAATGATCGATTTTCGACTTTTTAAAATTTTCAAACAATTTTTACCAAAAACACTTTAGTAATTTGTGAAACAAATTCATCGATTAAAGCATTTTGAAAACTCTCTTTTAATATTTGATTGATTATTTACCCTATATATTTTTTTTTGATAGATAAAGATCAAACTTACAAAGGAAGGTAAATATCCTTTCCTTTGTACGATTGCCAAAATACAAAATAGTAGGAGTCATAAACATAATGATTTGAAGCACTATTACAAAAGGAGGAGAAACGAAAACAGTCAGTAGATAGGTCCGACAAAATCATTCTCCAATGAAGTGTCAAATCAACCATCCTATTATCCGCCCAAAAGTCTTTCCATGCCTTTGATTTAACCAAAGTGGGCCCCTATCTAGCAAAAACTTGTGAGAAAATCAAATCAGTAAAGACATGTAAGGAGGTGGGTCTCCTATTAGCGGCCAAGATAAGACCCAACAACAAAATTTTCATAAGATGAACATCCAATGACATAGAGGTGCTGCCATTGGTAGTTCCAAAAGATATGGTTACGTTGATTACATCATCAACATCTCTTTTCAGCAGGTTTCCAGAGACAGAGAGGATAATAGTCTCTTTAGTATCATAAAGTTTCAGATTCCAAGTAGAGCATGAATCAGATGTGAGCACAATAGAAATTGATGGTTCAATAGTAGCATTGAACTAAGTTAAAATAGACTGGGGCGGTCTAAAAGGACGAACGCCACTTGCTTTCCATATAGGAGCATCAATCTTCTTCCAAAGAAGAAGGAAAGATGGTCTCAAGGCCTTCAAAACATTGTAATCGAGATTACATCCTTTGAAAATAACTTGGTTCCTGAAAAGCCAGATACTCCAGAGAGAACTTATTAAAGATAATAAATCAATCTTAGTATTTAAATGTGATTTCCATGGCTTATTAATATAAAAGGCAAGAGAGGTGTGGAGGTCGTCCGTGCGTCCTATCCAAGAGACGGTGGAGGGATCAGACCAGAAGTTCTGTAACCATGTACATGATCTAAAGAGGTGAGTGGTGTCCTCTTGACCATGCCGACAGAAACAACAAGAAGTATTTATGGGTAATTTTGTACGTAAAGCAATATTTGGGTTGGTGGGAAGTCTGTTAAGAAACAGTTTCCACAAAAAGACTTTGATTTTGAAAGGAATGGGTAACTTCCATAAGTTACCCCATGTTTTATTAGAAATATGGGAATAATTTTGAGGTTTAGAGATAAGAGGATTTAGGGGAGTGGTTAAAGCATTATAAATGGATTTAGTAGAAAGCTGTTTATTATCGATCAAAGGAACATCGTTACCTTCCGAAATGGCAATCTGACTGATAACTGTAACAATACGAGTAGGGAAAAGGGAGGAAATGAGACTAAGAATCCAAACACCTGTAGGGAGAATAAGCTGAGAAACCAAAACGGGTTGAGGGGGAAGGGCATTAATAATTGTAAAGGGGGATAAAGCAAGGATAAATGGAGGGGGAAGCCACTTATCTAACCAAATGTTGACAGAAGAGCCCGAGTGAATTTTCCAATTAGGTGAACGGGAAATAGAGGAGAACCCCAGTTCCAAACTACGCCAAACCCATGATTAGCAGCATAGAGGGGGGAAGAGTGCGGGTAATATTTAGGTTTCAAAATTCTAGCAACCAGAGAGTCATTGGAACAAAGAAGATTTGAACCATTAGAAGCAAGAAGAGCAATGCTAAAACAGTAAAGATTTTTAAAATTAAGACCTCCAAGTTTGTTATTTAAAGAAAGGAAAGACCAATTAATCCAGTGGATACGCTTCGTAGAAGAGTTATCTCTAGAATGGTGATTCCAAAAGAAACTAGCAAAGAGTTTTTCAAAGTTTGTTAAGGTAATTGGAAAGGAATTTATAAACTGACATAGGGTAAACCAAAATAGAAGTAAGAACAGATTTAATTAAGGTGATTTTACCAGCTTGATTTAAAAATTTTGAACTCCAAGAGAGAATCCTCTTGTTAACTTTTTCTAAAATATCCGCAAAAACAACATTTTTGTGAGTCTGAACATCAAGATTAATGCCAAGATAAGAGCCCAAAGAAGGAGATTCAATAACCTTAAGTTTACTCAAAACAGAACATTTAACATGGGAAGGAGTTAAGGGACTAAAAAAGATTTGAGATTTGTTAAAATTAAGTAAGTTGGCCTAAAGCAACACAGTAATTATTAAGAATGGCGTCAAAATTAAGAAGAGTTTTAGAATCTAGTTTGATAAAAAATTAACTATCGTCCGCGAAAAGAAGATGATTAATTTTTTGGGAATTATGAAAAATGCACACACCGTTAATAAGATTCGAAGACTGAGCAATAGTAAGAGAAGTAGATAAAGCTTGGGAATATAAAGCAAACAAGATAGGGGATAACGGGTCTCCTTGACGCAGACCACAAGAAGGAGTAAAAGGTTTACACACTTTACCATTAACTAAAACCGAATAGCGAATAGTAGTAATACATTCTCTAATAATGTTAATCCAATTAACAAGAAAATTCATGAAAGAGAGAACTTTAAAAAGAAACTCCCAATTAACAAGGTCGAAGGCTTTACTCATATCAATCTTAATCGCACCAAGCCCAACTTTTTTGCATTTGGAAGTACGTATAAAATTGGTGAGCTCTTGAGCGATTATAATGTTGTCCTGTATGCGACGACCCGGAATCAAACCATTTTGGAATTCAGAAACAATACTAGAAAGAAAAGGTTTAAAACGATTAAAGAGAACTTTAGACGCTAACTTGTAAAGGTTACTACAAAGACTAATGGGTCTATAATGAGCAACTTTTGAAGGGGCGGCAATTTTAGGAAGAAGAGTAATAAAAGTATTATTAATTTCTTTGAGAATTTTTCCCCCATTTAAGAATTTTAAAACAGATGAGTGATATCGTTATGCAAGAGATCCCAATTTTGTTGATAAAATCCCGCAGGATAACCATCCGGTCCTGGGGATTTATTAGGATGCATTTGGAAAAGAGCACAACGAACCTCCTCACTTGTAAAGGGTAAACTAAGGGAGAAGGCTTGAGAATCCGAGAGCTTATTCGAAATACAAGTGAAATCAAACTCAAGATCAGTGTTTGAAGAAAAAGAATTGCCAGAAGTGTAAAGAGACGAACGAAACTAAAAACAGTAGATTGAATAGTATTTTCATCCGTAATGAGAGAGTTATTATCATAAAAAATTTGGAGAATATTATTAATCCGTTGCCTAGTTTTAGTTGAAGCATGAAAAAACTTAGTATTTAAATCGCAATTTTTGGCCCAAGTGACCTTGGCACGATTTTTCCAGAAAGTATGTTCAGCCTCGAGAAGAAAGTCCAGTTGATTGTTAAGGCACAAGATAGAGGAAGAGTTAGAAATAGGATCAGAAATATTTTGCAAGGCAGAGAGCTCTGATTGAACATCCTTAATATGCTGGAAAATATTTCCGATTCTATTTTTATTCCAATTTTTAACTTCAGCTTTGAAATTTTTTAACTTAAGATTGAGATGGAACATACTACAGGAAGATCCAGATTGCGAAGACCAAAAATTGCGAAGTAAACACTTAAAATCTGGCAGGTTAAGGAGGAATTGTTCAAGTTTAAAGGGCGCGATTTATGCAAAGAGAAAGACTTAGTAGAGGTTGTTTTTTTGTAAAGGTGAAGCCCACGTTTTATTTTAAGAGTAACTGATGAAGCTCCACGTTCAATTTCACCAAAATCAATTTACATCATAGTTTTGCTCTTTTATTAAGTATATATAGGTAAAACATAAAACACTTATAAGTTAATCAAGGAATAGTCGATTCAATCTTTGTGAGAAGATTTGAAGATACGAAGAAGTATTACGAACACCAATTCGACATATATAGGTCTTCAATTTTTGAAACAGCTCCATCAATTTGCTCGGCACGATCTTGTAAGCTTGTTACTTGTTTCCTCATAAAATATGAGCTCAGTTGTGCTCTACCACTACTAGTTGACCTATTCTATATAATGAAATATCATGGGGCACCACTTCGTCACATTCATCCATACCACTACGATGACACAATTTATTGGGTTCCTTAAATACATAATAAATTAAATTTGAATATTTTTTTCAATTGGTATCACATAATTACATATTTAAATTTATTTAAATATTTAAATTTATTTATGGTTCAGATCTAGGAAATCAGTATGTAATCTCTTATAATGACATTTCAAATTTCAGGGTTCAGTTTTCATATTTTTAACAAAAGACCCTAAGATATGTGAAAACGGAAAGAGAGTCCAATTAATTAATTCAAATAATTATTTGATAAAGAGTTACAGTGCTAAATACTACATATTCGCCGGGAAACACTATACACACATCAATACAGTGTTATTTTGATACATGAAATTACTATTTTGCTCCTATGTGAAGCTCTCAAAATTACTACACTTGCAAATAGAGGGGCATAATTGTAATTTCACTCCCAAAATCACTATTAGGATGATTGTTTATTCAAGTCTCTTTAAGGAGCGAATCTTGTGTTGAAGTAACCAAAGACAAGATCTAACCTTCTAATTAGTTTAGACACATCCCGCGATTTACCTCATTCGTGCACTCATAAGAACGGGTGCGTAAGACAATTAGGATGATTATTTTATCATCTATACTATATATAACCTCATTGTTTTATTGGAGTATACACCATATGTTTAGAATGACATCTATACTATATATAATGCATAAGGGTCAAAAAAGACACATGTCAATTTCTCCTTTTTTTTATTAATGAATTTATATTAAGAACAACTACCTACCGCTCACAAAAAAACTAACTAATTCAATTTACATCTTGTTAAAAATGCAAATAATACAATCTTTTTTAACATGTCACGTAGTGATTTTTAATATGTTTTATGTTTTTTGGGATTTAATATTCGCAGTTGTGCCTTAAACATTTTACTATATAAAATTATAATTCGCACAAGTTGAACTGTGCATAAATAACTAGTCGAAATAATAGCTGTGTGATATCTAATAAGTAATTGACGGTCAAAGCCCCCCACTATGAAATGGAGGGAGTCTCTATAACATAAACTCACAATTAAGTGAGTGAATATTATTAAAATGTAGTTTATACACATATCATGAAGGTTGAAAATTTTCATTTACAGTTTCTTGATATTATCTTTTCATTTTTTCCACTATACAAGTTGTCCGTGGATAATCACGTGAGTGACCCCCTTCTATGATTAAACAATCTCATCTCATGTTTTCATGTACAGTTTAAGTATGCTGTATACCCATGCTCCCTTCAATTTCTTAATCTATTGCCTGCCTGATATGCATCACTCAACTATGACTCTACCGAAAAACGGCCAACGACTGCAGCAAACGTGGAAAATGGCCCCGTCTTTGCCCCTATAACTTCATGGTGTGCTTCAAGAGCTCGTACAGTGAGGCAGCTGGAACTCCATTTTTGCTATCAGGTTTCACTCTGTGAAAACTCTATATATGAAGTCACGGAAACGTTTAGAGTACTGTCGCGGATCAACACTAGAAATTGATGTTGGATCGTACTGAAACGCCTTATATGCATGTTCTAGCTTCTTGGTGATGTCGTAATCTTGTAATATATCTATTATTCCGAAGTAGAGGATGACATCATAGTTCTCTCCTGTTGGTTCTTCAACTAACTGGAAATTAGAGCCATCTCTCTTTACTGTTAATTCGGCACTGGCAGGTATGTTGAAACCTAATCTTGTCGAGGAAAACCTGCAGTATGGGAAGGACATAAGACATTTGTATAAACACCAAGAAGCCTCATGTGATAGTTGAACGAAAGTTAAAACACGGCAATCAGCGTAGACTCGAGTCTAGAAGAGTAGCTTAGAATAAGTGCAAAATGCAATATCCAAGACACAGGGACGGACGCAGAAAATAATATAAGAGGTAGCACAATTGTTAAAATATAAAATCATTAAAAAAATTTAAAAACTAATACAAAAACGTACGATACGGATATTACAAAATGCAAATTACAATTGACCACAACGCTTTGTCATGCTTTGAAACCCAAACATATATATACACACATATTAAGCTTTTCTTGATTATCATAACTACAATTGTCTCAAAAGAAACTCAAAATTGATCAACCCAAGTCACAAAATCATTTTTTTTCCAAAATATATGCATATAATGATATAAATCTAAAGTAAAAATTTCTTACTTACTAAAAACAACAAATTTGATTAGAATTTGACGCAAAACATTAAAATTGTGAATTTGTGATATGGTATGGCCGTGTGGTGTGAATCAAACCTGGAGTAAGGCTTAAGAAGTATTTGAAACGTTGGCTCAATAATTGACCGATTTTATTTCCATATTATATGATTTCAATTAAGGGTAAAATAGTAATTTTCAACTAGGGGTAAAATAGTAATTTCATATACCAAATTCAAGAGGAGCACTTGCTACCTAGTGCCCCTCTTTGAATCCGTCCATGCCAAGACAGCTACGTCCGATATGATTATAATATGCAAAATTGGTGAATGGTGACAGAAGTACGTCTTACTTGTTAGAATCCGTGTCAGTCTTTGGAAGTTCAGGATTACCTGCAGGAAACAAAAACAAACGTATTCAACATCAATTAGTATGAATATTTATAAAAATACTACTTCTAGAAATTTGCAAATCAAAATCATGGCTCCTGTATCCGTGCTTTGTGAGCCTCACTTGTGACTGGTTCCCCAGTTGGGGAAAGCTCTCGAAAGTGAATGCCTACTAAAAGGCTGTAATCCATGATCCTCTCTTGTTCAAGGAAATCACTATCTCTGTCCAGTTGCCTGCACATAATATATATGTTAGAGAAAAAGAGAGGTGTAAGGAGCATGAAGCAGGGGCGGATTCAGGGGGTGGTCCAAGTATGCACTGGACCACCCCAAAATATAAAAACATGCTTTGCTCAGATGGTAATAACCTCTCCAATTTTTGTGGACCACCAGGGTTCGAACCCTCCTCAAGCCTCTCAGTATTATTTTTGGCTATTCTAATCCAAATAGTGCTCTTCTCCATTCCAATCCTCCTTTATTTTATACTCCTTATAATAATTTAAACATTACTCTTCTTTTAATGATGTTAATTGAAAAACTTGTTTCCTCTTATCGTTATCTAGTATTGATTAAGTCAATTAATTAACAAAATTAACTAGTTCTGTAAAGGATGTTGAATTTTTTAGCTAATATATTTATTTTTGAGTTGTAATTTAAAAGATCACTATATTTGATCATATAATATGCGTACACATTTATCGTTTATCACTCTTTTTTATCTAAATTAAAATCACTAATAAAAATGGACCATCCTAAATTTTGACGCTAGATCCGCCACTGGCATGAAGAGACGGGCCTTCTTCATAACGCAGAAAAATATTTAATGCGTAAATCTTTTGCAGCTAAGGTTTATATTACAATCATGTTTTCTTGTTGCAAAATCTTACATCTTTCAGATAACTATTTTCCATGTCAGAAACAGCTAAAGGGAGTGTAGAATTAAATTACTTTTAACACACAAACAGATGTATAAATCTAATGAATAGTAATGTTTGTTCTCATATAAATCTTGAATAATACCAACTTCAGTTTAGCACCACATTCCCAGTTCACTATGTATTAACAGGAAAATCTCAGTTGTCAAATTACGGTAGTATTGTATGCTTGAGTTTCAGTTAAGAAGAAACTCAATAAGAAAAATAAACTCATCGAGCCGCACCATTTTTTTCATGAAATTAATGGAGTACCAAACCTGCAAAACTCTTGGAACCAATTCATTTGCAGTCTAAAGATGAGGTTGAGATCGAGGTCCTTGAGAGTTACTGTTGAGTCAATTTCAGATTCAAGTTTTTCAGTGAAACGACCATGGGAAGAACCTTTCAGGTCAAAACGTCTATGGATGGGGATATCAGTGCCAAAGATATTCCCTATTATGACAAACCGCACCTGTTCATCATTTAGGCGAAGATGAGAAAAGTTATATTGTACAAGGCACCTCAATTAAAGTCAACAGTTTCTACAACATTACCTTTTTTTGACCTTGACCAGTCATCTTAACACAATGAAGGCCATAAAATTTGGTGATCAATGTATTCTCAAAAGACCGAACATGATTGTAATAAGCTGGAAGCATTCTCAGAAGGACCTGAAAAGATTTTGATTAACATGAAGCGAGTTGTTTATAATTTAATTCTATCATGGATGGCCACGCAGTTCATGATGACTCTTCAATCCGACAAACCAATTGAAATAATTGACATGCACTTACTTTTGCTTCTGCCTTCTTCATGGTTTTGATCATGTACTTGTCATCATTGGTCAAGTAAAAGAAGCTTCCACTTTTTCCAGGAGATGAAAGTTCTCTTAAAGCATCATTTCCACATATAGATAACATGTAATCTGCTGCATCCACGTTAAATAATTTCCTCAGCGTCCTGAAGTGAATTGAAAAATTCCGGATCAGGACTAAGCGTATAACTATTAACTGCTAGTAGCCTCATTTTAAGTTGACAATTCCCAATATGGTGAGAAACAGTTAGATATAACTCAAAACTCATGAACCGTAATTTGGCATACTTCAACATGGTATGTACATATCAACTGCCACAATACTTTTGAGTTTCATAAGGAAGATAGTGGAAGATTTTGGCTGGGGCTGTGAGTAGCTTTTGAAGCTCGTGTGTCTAAGAACGGTTAGGAATTTACTGTTTCCTCCATTTGTAGTTTCATACGTACTTTGGAAAACCAGAAATCGAAGAATAAAAGAAGAATTTGGGATAGGATCATAGGATTTGACACAGTGATTTTGACTATCGCACATTACAATCAACTGGGAAGATATCAAGCCTATTACGTGATTTACGTCAACTTCTGAAAGTATAACTAGAGCATGCCTATGTAACAATAAACTTCAAATAAATTTGGTTCAGACCTGAAAACCAACGGGCAATAGTCCTTCCATTTGAACTCACATGATTGGTGAGGTGGAGTTTGTTTAGATCCTCGAGGTGGAAATTTCGTCCATATCTTTTCCTTCGTATCAAAAGCCTTAGATTTTAAATCCAGAGAAGTCGCTGAAGAAGGCCTCCCTACAGCATGTCTATGTAATAGCATTACAAGTAAGCTACACTCCGAAATATATTCAATTTAAGCACACAATCATTCAAATAGCACCTAGAAAAAGTTGTTTGTTCATAACATCTTAATGGAAACTAAGTGAAAGGGACTCCATATAACAGAAGACCAAAATGACAAGATAAAGCAGATATCAACGTATAAATGATTACAAATATCTTTCTTATAGACTGTTTACTGATCAATAAGAGAAGACAAAGACCATATATATGGAAGTAACAAAAAATTCAAGTTCTCAACGAGAGCAGAAAAGTATTAAAAAAGGAAAAAATATTCATCAATACATAAGAGTGATGGAGATTTATACCTTATACCAAGCTGCAAATTAAGCATAAGGTCATAATTTTTGTGTCCTTTCGAAATTGTTACACCTTGCTTCTTTGGTGGTTGTATGATGATATTATGCCTTCTAAACTCTCTTGGTATACTGAATTCAGTAGAACAATAATTTCTGTATTGTCCATCACTACTTTTTAGAGACCCTGAAAACCCATTAGTACTATCAGAAGCTACATCAGAGTCGGAACCTAAACTATGATGACTCTCATCGTTCGACTTTCTATGCATTCCCTGCTTCTGCACCTCTCCTTCACAGGCCCAATTGAACGATTTCTGAGAAGGATACACCGGTATCTTTTCCCCTTGACTAACTTTACAGTCTTTAAGATCATACTTGAATACATCTTGAGGATCCCAATCGAATTGTCCTAATTGTGAATTTGCTGGATAATAAGACCCACTCTGATTATTAGGATCCATACTCCATACACCTACATATAAACTCCCTTCAGCCCATCGAAATGTACCGTTTCCTTTAGGCATACCATCCTCCCAATTTCCATCATACCTGTTACCATTATCCCAGATCATTGTTCCTCTTCCATTCATTTTCCCGTTGGTCCATTGCCCGATATACTTATTCCCATCACACCATGTATACCTCCCCTGCCCCTCAGGCATACCAAACCGCCATTCCCCTACAAAACGATCTCCATTCGGGTAAGTATTCGTTCCATTCCCATGCTTCATATTGCACACCCAAGCACCCGAATAACTTTCATCCGTGGAACCTTTATATATCCCATCACCATCCATATACCCCTTCTTGAAATGGCCTTCATATGTGGCACCAGAAGGCCAAGTAAATTTCCCTTTACCATTAGTCCTCCCTTTCTCCCACTCACCAACATAAACACAACCATCACCCCACGAGCATTCACCATTGCCATTCGGGCACCCATTAGCCCATTGCCCCGTATACACGTCGCCACCCGGGAACGCCTTTTTGACGTCATAGACCTCACCAGGAGGGTGAAGATCATCAGCATCATCAACATGTGCAACAGACATAGGTCTAATTCCACTATTTTCTTTGCAAATACTTTCAATTTCCTCACCTTCACAATGCCATTCATTCTACACTCATTTCACCTTCAAAGACTCCACCTTTTTCACTTCTCATCAATGAAAAAAACAGCCCTTTTCTCCCTTTCACTCAACCAAGATCAAGTTTCACATGTACCATTAATGCCACATTCAACAATATCAATGCAACAACCATTATTACATACCCCCTAAACAACCCCAAAATTGTCCCACAAATACAATGCAAGAAAACATCAAACACAACTTTATAAAGAAATATTTTGAGGTTTCAGATTAATAATAATGAAATATTTTAAGCAAATATAATAAATAAAATGAAAAAGAAAACAGAAGAAGAAGATGGGGACCTTGTTTTGTATGTGATGATGTTTGGTTTATTTGATGAAACAAACGTGGGTCGTGTTTGTGTGTTTACTTCTTTTATTTGTATCCTAGGGCACCTATTAAATTTTTGGACAAAAACTCCACAAAGACACAAACCATTATAATATTACTCCACTGGTTACGGTGCACGTCAATGCATGTATAAATTAATATGAAATATTTGTTTCTCTGAAAAATCGATGACACAGTAAATTTTATTGATGATTTAAATAAATTGAACAAGTAACTAAGTAACTAATTAACTCAAGTAATTAAATCTAATTGATATATTTCTTAAACTGGATTAAAAAGAGATGTTAGAATAATTTAAGGTGGTTTTTATTGTGGGGATTTGTTTATGTAACTATTAATTGTGGCTTCTATCTTTTATTACATTTTTTAGTTGTCGTTTTAGCCTAAATTTTTTGTTTATTTTAGTTGTCGCTCTAGCATAGTTAATTGTGACCTCTACCTTTTATTACATTTTTTATTATATACATCACAAAAATTCAAAAAATCGCACATAGAATATATCGAAAACCGTGTGCCCCCAGGTCCACCAGTTCTTCATGAGTGATTTCTGCCTCTTCATCACTGTCGTTCCCGTTGTTATCAACAATCGGTTCCTCCTGATCAGGTACATTTGCTATTGTGATGAAAGCAATTACCTCATCATCATCTTCTTCATCATCTGAATCATCAGAGAACGTGGTGCAATAGTTCTTGTGTTGCCTTCTAAAAAATGTAGGACATTCTGACTGAATGTGACCAAATCCTTCACATGCTCGACATTGGATATTTTTACCTTTGTTCCCATTTTTGTATGTCGAGCTACTTCCCTTTGAGAATTTGTTCTCACCTCCTTTGGAGAACCTATCATCTCTTTTCTCTCGGGACCCTTGGTATTCTTGAGCATCGTTCCCTTTCTTGTTGATACGTTTGAACGTCTTATTAAAGTTTTTGACCAGCATGCCGATTTGCTCAGTAAAACCAGGACTTTTCTCCATTGAGCACTCGGGTTTTGGAGTAATATCCTTACAGTCTATCTTAAGAGCTAGGCTTTTGTTCCCCTCATTTTCAATGTTGAGTTCCTTCTCATAGGTATCCAAATTCTCAAGAAGAACATCTAGCCGATACGTGGTCAAGTCTTGGGCTTCCCCTATTGCTAGAACTTTTCCAGCAAATCTAGCTGGCAAGGATCTAAGTACTTTTCTGACCATCTTTTCCCTGCTCATTGGCTCTCCAAGTGAGGCGCACTCAGTGGCAATTTTGGTCACTCGAAACCCATACTCCTTGATGATTTCATCGTCTTTCATTTTCATGGATTCCCATGTTGATGCCAATTGTTGTAAACGAGCTATCTTTACTTGAGTTGTTCCTTCATAAGTATTCTGTAGGATGTCCCATGCGTTTTTTGCCACTGTCTCCATGGTGATTAGTTCGTAAACATTCTCGTCAACACATGAACCTAATGCATTCATGGCTCTATTATTTGCAGTGCCAGATCCGACTCGAGATCGGTCCATTCCTCTTCGTCTTTTAACACAATTCTGCCGTTTACTTCCTTGGTGGGTGGTTCCCATCCTTTCACAACCACCATCCATGTCCTTTTCTCAAGTGACTTGAGAAAAATTGTCATCTTGTTTTTCCAAAAACTATAGTTACTACCATTTATATCTGGTGGTCTGAGTGATTGATTAGAGTGTGTCATCTCGTTGTGTGAACAGTACGGATCTTTTTGAACTCTGTATATCGAGCTTTGGCTCTGATATCAATTGAAAGTTTACTATTCACACCGTATGTTATTCCAGTTGTTAGGACAATTGGTTTAACACAAGTATTTAAATCAAACACCAGAAACTTGGTAACCCAGTTCAGTGCTAATGCACCTACCTCTGGGGGGCAGCCTGCCCAAGAGAAAACTCCACTATATAAAAGGTAACTTACAAGGAGGGACTTACTAGTATGCCCACATACTCTCTATAGCCCTAACAATGCCTTTTCGATATAGGCTTCCCTATACTTAGATAAGATGTTTTACAAACTTCAATTGTCTAAAACTCCTCACTGTTGTTATAGGATAACAACTGTACAGTCAGTATAGAAGCTAGATGATTGCTTCTATACAAAATATGCCTAGAACACTAATACACAAACCTTCGCTTAAAAGCTCTTAGTTGTGTATGAGAAAACAAGTGAATAAAAGGTGTGAGGACTAGTGTGATCACCAGCTCCTTTTATACTAGGCTTCGGCTCCTCAATATTCAATTTAGTCAATCGTCAATGAATGACATTTTGATTGACATAAACAGCCGATTAAATGCTCCTCCGTTATTTGACCATGACCGCGTTTAACTTTGAATTAACTTGGTCTTCGGTGATAATGTCCGCATCATAAACTCCATTTATTCAGCATTAATCACCTTCGAATCTTCTTAGAGGAGTTGACTTTGATTAATCATTTTGTCCAATGCTCGTTTGAATTTAGCGTCATTAATGCATTGTTGTTAACACATGGTCTAGTGAAAAACTTCATCCAACACGTACATGCTATGTACCAACAAGCTCCCCCTTTGGGTAAGTTTTTCATGACAAGTACCTCCAGATGTTGAAGCTGATGGTTTGGCATGAGAGGTTTCCTTCTTCTTACCAGTGTTAGGTTCTTTGCCTCTAACAGTTTGCTTCTTCTTCTTAGTCTTATCAGCCCTCTTCTCTATCTCCTCCAGAGTATCATTCAACTCATCTAAATCAGAGAATTCTACTCCCTTCATACTAGACCTGGTTCTTCTTCTCACAACACCAGGTTTAGAGGACAAAACCTCCACATCTCCATCATCATCTTTCTCTACATTCTCCTCCACATTCTGTTCAACCTCCACATTTGTTTCAACAGTTGGAGGCACATCATCTACCCTGGTTTTTCCTTTAGAGGACATTCCAGATTCTTTATCAGCCCTCTTAACTCTAACAGGTTTCCCCTTTTTCATCAAAATCCTCTTCTTCCTAGTGAAGACCTGTTGAGTTTTAAGGGTCTCCAACACACTAGCCATAGTGGCATCCTCAGAGTTCACACCCAAATTTCCCCCAACATTCTTATCAGAATTTTCTAAGTTCTCAGAATCAATAGGGACAGATCTAGTCGATTGCTTATATTTCTTCAAATTTATTTTTAAATAATTCTATGTTTTCGTATATAATAGTGGTTTACTTATATTTCTTCAAATTTATTTTTCAATTGTATATTGTATTTTTGTTTACTTTCATATATATGTTACATAATTTTGATAAAATCTAATTAATTATACAACAAAAAAATTATAAGAAAAACGAATTGTACAGGTTGAACTGTATACAAACGTCTAGTGGATTTTTAAAGTGGGTCTTGGATACTTCATACTTGGTCCATTGGGTCAATATTAAAGTTTAATATAATAAATTATATAAATGATATAATATTAAAAAAAAATCAAAGTTAAGTACCACTATAAAGAAATATCACAAATATAAATATTTTAAACAATATATATAAATAGTCGGTTCAGTTCGGTCGGTTGCGGTTCGGTTTATACTAAAACTGAAAACCGAAATTTTTTGGTCGGTTTTGAATTCTTTCGCACCGCTTCGGTTCGGTGTGATTTTTTTTCCAACCAAGTCGGTAAAATTTCGGTTCGGCTCGATCGATTTTGTCGGTTTACAGCGAATCGATAACATCCCTAATGAAAGCTCGTAGGAATTGGAAAGGTTATTGCAAGAATAATACCCTAACTTCTCGTAACATTAAGAAGTTATATTAATATTTACTTCTCTGTCTTTTGCTTATATTCTCTCCGTTTCTTTTTATTTGATTGTTTAGAGCTTTTTTTCTTGTTTTAAAATATTTAATTATTTACAATTTCAATGCAACTTTTTACAATTTCAATGCACCTTTTTACAATCCCAATATAATTTCTCACAATCTCTTAATAAAGTACTTTTTCTCCAAACATTCAAATAAAAAGAAACGGAGGGAGTATTAATCATGGTTCTAATATAACCTATGCTGTGAACCTTTATAAAAACACTAAAATGCTTTGATGGTTGTTTTACTTGGTAGTAGCTTTGCTACTAAGGATCTTCTCTTTTGTCGAATCAATTTCACTAACTTTAAATTTTGTTAGAATTTTTTATGACACCGATCAGGAGAGCATGACGCATCCTATCTGTGCATGTTGAAAACGATTACCCAACTCATTTCTTTTTCTCTGCAATCGATTTAGTTTCGACAATTTTAAAAATTTTAGGACTTTTTATGACAACGATCATGAGAACATTGCGCATCTCATCTACTCATGTAAAAAATAGTTTCTCATATTGGTTTCCTTTCTCTATGGTCGATTTATTTTCGACTCATTCATCAGTTTATTACTCCCTTCATCCCTAAATGATTGTCACATTTTGACTTTTTGTGGTTAACAAAACACAATTTAAAACGTAAATATCTCTTATTCTACATGTGAAAAAATTATAAAAAGTTGATATGTAAAAAATATATTGAACCGAATATAACAAGATCCCACAAGGCTATATTATTTCTTATGTGACAATCTTTTAGGGACGGAGGAAGTATGTATTTAGATAAAAATTGGGCACACGCTAGTGTTTTTGCATCAATAGTCCCAGTAAGTGGGAGCCAATTGCAAGTTCGTCCCAGTAATTGAGAGTGTTGCAGTGTTAGTCCTCGATAGTGTACATCTTGTGCGGATTTAGTCCCTAATTTAACGTCCACGTTAGTTTTGGACGGTTTTGGCGTTTTAGGTCGAATTTTGGGGTCAAAATGAAAACTTGTGAAAAGTTTGGGCCATTTAGAGTTTTTGTTGCGCATTTAGTCCTTATTAATGTGTTTTTGTGCGCATTTAGTCATTTTTTTCTTTCTTATTATTATTATCATTAATAATATTATTATTATTATAAATAAAACTATTATTACTTTCAGTATTATTATCGTTATTATTCTTATTTTCATTATTATTAAGTTAATTATTATTATATTCATTATAATTATTATTATTATTTTCAATATTATTATTATGATTATCCTCATTATTCTTATTATTATTTTTGTTATAATAATTATTATTCTCATTAATATTTTCATTATTATTATTATCCTCATTATTCTCATTACTATTTTAACAAACCACCCTCCTTCAATGAGTTATGCTATCTATAGGAAACAAGTATAATTAGCTTGAGATGCAACAAGTGAATTCCTATCATCAACAACACAATCTTTAGCTGTAGATTTCAACAATTTTAACTTCTTCCATGTCGTTTTCCTTGTCCCTTGTCTCCCTTTTAGTTATTAACTCGCTTGCAATCAAAATTGATCTAATGAATTCACCAACATAAATAAACAAATTTCTGATTGATTGAAGGTGGGTGGTTTGTTAGGATGAGTGAGATGAGTAATTTGGAGGCGATGAAGTCGAAAATGGTGCGTGACGATTAACTTACTTTAAACCCCCGTTGACCCTTAAATTAAATGTGTTCATTTTGTTGATTCTTTAAGGAAGGTGGGTGATTATTGCAGGGGGGTGACGATGAGCTTTTCACGTGGAAGGTGAGGGGAGAGAGGTGTGAACGTTATGTACTTATGTTGGAGCGCAATAGTTCAGTGGCGTGAAGAATTTAAGGCTAATAATAATAATGAAAAAAGGTAATAAGAATAATAATAATAATGAAAATATTAATAAAATAATAATGAGAATAATAATAATCAAAGTAATAATAATGATAATAATAACAATTAACATAAATGAAAGTAATAATAATGATAATAATAATAATTAACATAATAATAGTGAAAGCAATAATTAATATAATAATAATGAAAGTAATAATAATGAGAATAATAATAATATTGAGAAAAATAATAATAATAATAATAGTAATAAAATAATGAAAATGAAAAATAATAATAATAATAATAATAATAATAATAATTAACATAATAATAATGAAAATAATAATAATGATAATAATAATTAACATAATAATGAAAGTAATAATAACTTTAATTATAATATTAATGATAATAATAACAAGGAAGAAAAAATGACTAAATGGGCACAAAAACACATTAACAAGGACTAAATGCGCAACAAAAACTCTAAATAGCCCAAACTTTTCGCAAGTTTTGATTTTGACCCCAAAATTCGACCTAAAACGCCAAAACCGTCCAAAACTAACGTGGACGTTAAATTAGGGACTAAATTCGCACAAGATGTACACTATCGAGGACTAACACTGCAACACTTTCAATTACAGGGACGAAAGTGCAATTGGCTCCTATTTACTGGGACCATTGGTGCAAAAAACTCTAATAATTGCTTATCTTTATTTTACTATTTTATAAAGAGTATCTACGTGTTAGAACTCCTCGTACTATTATGGTTCGCCTACAATTTTGAATAGTACTATTTAATTTTGTAGTTCATACTCTAATTTTATTTATAATAATTACATATTAATATGATTGTTAATTCTATTAATATAATAACAGTTGTGGATAAGATAGATTTGAACATAAATATGGTTGGTCGGCGGTGGCACTGAGCAAAGGTGGTGGATGGAATTTGCACAAGACTATCACCAACAACACATAGTACTCCCTCCATCCCTAAATATTACATGACACGACTTAAAACGCAAATATTTTTAATATTACATGTATAAAAATTAGAAGAACTTGATATTTTAAAAATATATATTGAGACGTATCTAACAAGATCCAATTTGACTACATTATTTGTTAGCGGCTAACAACAATTTACGGTCAAAATATCCGAAATTTGACTCAAAAAGTCAAAATGTCTCTATCATTTAGGGATGGAGGGAGTATCTCTTTTGTGAAAATGTTGGGTGCATCAATACTTCCATGCATCAGGTACATCAAGGGGGTTTTGGCATAATATTTTATAAATTAAGGACCACGATGCAATTATTTATATAATTAAGGGTCACGCTACAATTATCTATATATTTGTGGGTCAATATACAAATCACATATATATTTACTACTTTTATTTTGGATTGATAAATATGTGGTTGTACCATTGTTATAGTATAATTTGGGTACAAGTTATATTGATATTGTTTGTTGTACCAATGATGAAGTTTCAAGTGGGTACAGTACCCACTTGAAACCTTTAAATGGGTACCTGATGCACCTGGTGCATGGAATTATTGATGCACCGAAACCGGACTCTTTCTTTTCGAGTTACTATCTGATGTGGATAGTCTAAATAATGTAATTACAGAAATGCCCCTATATAAGAATCCTCAATATTGGTGCTGGCATAGAATTCGAATAATTTCATTCCTTTGGACTATTATTAGTCCGTGTTTGGTGGTCAAAACTCAAAAGTCATAATATTGTGACTTGGTGACAGTTTGTGTTTGGGGTTTGGAACCCAAAAAGACAACATGGTAGCAAAGTCAAACTACATTTAAATATCATCACCTTTCTCTTCTTTTTTCAATTAATATTGACGTTTGTTTTTATACAGCTTATTTTGTTTATTTCAACAACACACCTGCCAACACATTACTTATTTCCCAACTTTTTTTGTTCCTAATATACCATGTAAGTTGTTGAGAGTATTCCACAATTCTCTCATATACTTGTAACTTGTTCATTTTGTTTCTTTTTTTTACCACTCTAGATAAACAAGTCTCGGTTACACCATCTATAATGGTAGAGGATTTGACATCCTTTTTTTTAATTAACAATGTTTTTTGTCTTTCTTTCTTTTATCAAATAATTCAATAATCATTCAACTTTATACTCTATAATGATTTCGTTTAATTTTAGTTTTTTAACACACTTCCAACTCATATCATATATCACACGATGGTTACTTTATTTTTTTTTTTACATATATTTTTTATTATTATATAATAAAATACATAATATTATCACTTAAATAAACTACTTTTTAATATTCTTTAAATGAAATTAAATTTATTGAAGAATACTCATAAAAGAGCTTACATAATGCTGATAGAATAATTATATTGAAAAGGATTCTTTTTTGTACTCAATTCTATTGAACCAAGTCTACATATATTTATAAAATACAAAAAAATAAAATTTTTTATGTAAAAATTAACTTCAAATAATAAAGATAGAATCTTTACTAATATATAAAGATTGGTGCGCGTGAGGAATATGCGCAGTCATACTCTCGTGCGCCTTCATCACCAAGTTGTAACTCGCACATTATAAGTTGTACTTTTATAGCTTGGTGACCACGCGCGTGCTTTATTAGTTTTACACCTCACTGGTAAATGTTGTACCTTCCGGCTCCTACATAGTCTGCTTGTACACTATGTAGTGAATGTTGTACCATAAAATTATGAATACTTTGTGGTAACCCTATTTTCATTTGGATCCTCTAGTCCCGATCTCCCTATCCACCACTCAGCCCACCTTTTGTCCGTCCATTGTTGACTCCCAAATTTTTTCACGGCTTATTTTCTTTTGGCACCCGCAACTACCCAGACGCTTTCGCTGGGCCCCTCAACTATTCCATTTTTCAAAATAGGGTCTAAGTGTGGTTCTTTTCAATTTACTCCTTAGTTTTTAATTTTCACGAGATTTTGAGATGACAATATCATGAAAGAGTACCCCCACGCGCAGTACTCATATAATCGGAGGGCAATTGAGGAAGTTAACATATTATACATTTTTTAAGTTAAATTGAGGCTTATAATATCTTAACTTGAAATATCCAAATTAAAAGAACCCTAATTGAAATCGGCTCCTCTCTTTCCTCTTCACTGTTCTCTTTTTGTTTTTTCTAAAATTGTTCAATTGAAGTTGATAATCTAAAAATGGGTCCTCAGGAAGTCGACATTAGTTGCTACATATCCCTTCAAAAATAAAACATTTTTTATGGAGACTTTTACATTGAAATCTTCCCACTTTCGACAATTTACAGAGGAAGAAGATTCAAGTGAATCCAACATGCATAATGTGCTATAAAACAGAGGAATCACACATGCACTTATTCCACGATTGTGAATACATACAAGATCTGGAAAAGTCATTAAACATCTCACCTAGATCGGATCGGTACTTCGATTTCCAGGAGTTATTCTCCGAACAAGAACAGAGGTTACCCCCCGATAAACTCAAGCTCGGGCTAGTAGGGATGTGGAGAGTGTGGTTTCAACGGAATCGTCGTCTTCATGAAGGGACAATGGAGAATTCACATCTGGCTGCTCAGTTCTGCCAAAGCTTCCTGGCAACTCAAGTGGCGGCCACCGAGGATTGGTGCCGTTTAAGTTCCACTATCCAGACTTGAGGATTTATAGAAGAGGCAAGTGAAGAGACGCCTCAGATCTAGTTGAGAGTTTAATGAAGGGACGATTGAAGAAGCTTCTTAAATGAGGAAACCCTACAATCCCTTTCTTTTATAAGCTGATAGTGGGCTCATAAGTCTTAGTGAGCCATAGTGGTATGGGCTCCTTATATGGAAGCCTACTTTGTATGTTTCGGGTAGCCTAATGGGCTCAAATTGTAATCTTTTTTCATTAATAAAATTCATCGCTAAATTTCAAAAAAAAAAAATCATGTACAAATAATTGAAAGGTAAGAATACAATCAAGTACATAACCAAAGGTCATTGTTGTTGAAAACTTAAAATTACAATCATTTTCACGATCAATTTACTCATCCGTTGAATCCACTATAAGTTGAAAAACAAAAATTATATGATGGTATACGCATAAACAAGATAATCCAAAATAAAAAAATTCAAAAGTAAGAATCAAATACGTGACACTAATAGTATGCCATGTTTATCGGTCCAGGTTTCATTAACGTGCAGTTAACAAATGCCTTACTAGCATATCATCGTAGAATTTCATACTTTGCGATACAAAATTTTTAATTCAAAAAAAATAAAAATCTAAGAAAAACTTACATGACTCTTGTCCTCCATGAGCAAAATCAAAAAAAAAGAGAAGAAGATTGAATTACAAATTGAGTATTATAATGCAGAGGGAGTATCGTTGCATTAGTGATGTAAACTAATAATATTGAACAAATCATGTTTTAGCTAAATTAAATCCCGCAAAAAGGAGAATATAATTGGTAGTTTTGATAAAAACAGATATTCTAAAATATGGAGTAATTGGTAGAAATTGAGAATTAGTTAAAAAGGGAGTAAAATATGGAAATAAACGCATGATATAAGGAAAATTGGTTACATTAAATCGGACATTAAATGGGGTGTATGTTTCACAATCAGATTCCCCTTCAAGTAGGCGCGTAAGGCTTAATTTTTTCAATTAAAAATCTGATGTTCCTTTCCACATTAACCCTCGTTCAATTTCAGCCACATGATAAAAAAATCACCAAAAACACACCAATCCAAGAATCAACAATAAAGTTATCACCAGAATAACGTCATTTGAGTTATCATATAAGAAAAAACTCCGCTATTTAATATAGATGTCCGCAGGAGGTTCTTAAGGAAGTGCAGGTTGTGATTGTCGTATTATGAGATAAAGGGACTCAAAGCTGGCGATCGATTAGTTTTTCTACATCTTTATAATAAGAACCTACCGATTTAACATATAGTAACGCTTTAACCTTGTCTCGGTTTGATTAGATGGATTATTAATAAATATTAAGTGACAACTTTAATAAATAAAATAAACAATCGCAACATCCAACCCAACCCAACCTTTCCCCTAACATCATCCTAATAGCACTTAATTTTTTTCCTTTTTCTTGTAAATTAGCGATGAGGTGAGTTTCGAATCCAAAACCTTCAGATCCGTAGCATTTAGATTGATTACATGAATCTCAAAAATCATCAATCTATTGCATCAATCAGAGGAGGCACACAAGCATCATCCAACAGAGATAATACTTACGTTGCATCAGATTTCTTAGATTGGGCCTGATTGATTTATAGACTTAGAAGAACAGCCCTTGAGTTTATCATAATTTTCAAGTTATATCTTCCTCCTTTAATGTTGGTATTATGGAAGTTCTACTTTGTACTATCGATTATTCAGATATTAAAATTAAAAATCGATTTCAATTAAAATGACCAGACAAGTTTAGAAATAGTTGTAATATTTTATTTATATTTCTTTTTCAATATAATATATTATTGTAACACATAATATTTTTCATAATGTCCCCGACTTGAGAACCTCGTCGTTGGACATAATTTGTTTACCACATTGACATACTTTATTCGCACAAATCGCTTTATATTGACCACACACACCCTGACAATCGCTTGCTGATTTACATGGAGGATTTGGGAAAGCCGCCGATACATTCTTGAATGGAGTATCGTCTGCACAATAAGTAATTAATATCATTAAACCAATATATTAAAGACTGGAAATATATATATATGTATATATATATAACTTATTGAATAAATTGCCCGACTTTAGCTCTAAGCAAGCACATTATCACATTACCGATTTGCATCCCAACCAGGAAGAGAACAACAAAGCAAAGCAATTTGAATGTGTGTTTTTCCATTCTAGTAGGAAATAGGGATTTTTTTTTAGGTTGAGTAATTTTCTACTTTACTTTGCTCTAGAGTCTCCTATTTATAGTAGAGATTTCATAAGCTTAGTCATCATCTTAAACTACGTGACGCTCATGCAAGATATGGACACATGTCTTTCATGCAAGTTTCATAGTCATCATACTACGACACATGTTTTTATAACACATACATGTGTCCTTACATGGTGAGTCATAACACACTAGTCTAGACCATGACATGTATTTCAGACTACGATACGTGTTTTGCAATATTATCTGAATCATTAGTATAAATAGAGCAAGCAAAACAGCAATTTAGACTGAATAACCAATATTTAATTCAAATAATTGTAAAAAGATCAACGTAAAGATGGAATGTTACTCATCTTTATTAAAAATTGATAACTAAAATGTATTGTTGGATTCTATGTCCATTTTTAAATAGTCCTATAACATTTTTTGATAAGATTTCATGAAAAATTTGGCAAATTGGCACTTTTTAAAGTCTTTTCTTAACTTGGAGTACACCTCCTTTTTTTTTGCATAGGACTAGCACACTCCCCTGCAATTTGTCTATTTTTCCCTTAAATGAAACCCCACCTTCATCTTCTTCTTTCTTCTTCACCATTCCACCACCAATCTCACCACCACCATCAAAACCTTTTCTTTACAAATCATAACCACCATCACCACCTTCACAAACCTACTACCATCAACAACCCCGAATTCAAATCACCTTCATCTTTTTCCTCATCTTTTCTTCTTCTTCTTCTTCTTCTTCTTCTTTGCAAACCACCAACCACCACTATTTTCACCACCACCACCTATCTCACCAACAACCCTCAACTATCCCGCCCACAACCACCCTACCCAAACCCCTACAAGGTCGCCCCTGTGAAATCTCGCCTCCCCCCGCCCCCCAATATTCCGATTGATGTTGATAAGATGAATATAAGCCTGATATCTTTGAGCGGGCATAAGATTTACGGGCCAAAGGGGGTCGGTGCGTTATATATGAGGAGGGGCCCTAGGATAAGAGTTGAGCCCCAGATAAATGGGGGCGGGCAGGATAGAGGGATTAGGAGTGGGACTGTGCCGACACCACTGGTGGTTGGGTTTGGGGCAGCGTGTGAGCTCGCGATGAAGGAGATGGCTTTTGATGAGAAAACAATTAAGGCTTTGCAGGAGAGATTGTTGAATAGGATGAAGGCGAAGATTGATGGTATTGTAGTTCATGGTAGTGAGGAGAGGAGGTATGCTGGAAATTTGAACATTTCCTTTGCATATGTGGAGGGGGAGAGTTTGTTGATGGGATTGAAGGAGGTTTCGAACTTGGGGTCGGTGTTGGTGGTGGTGGTGGTGGTTGGTGAAGAAGAAGAAGAAGAAGAAGAGAAGATGGGGAAGAAGATGGAGTGTGGAGAAGAAGAAGAAAAGGGTATGGGTGTAGTTTGTTTTAATTTTGAGGGCAAAAGAGTCTTTTCATGAGTAGGTGTGCTAGTGTTATGCAAAAAAAAGAGGTGTGCTCCAAGTTAAAAAAATGCTTCAAAAAGTGATAATCTACCAAATTTCTCAGATTTCATTTGTTATATATTTTACGTGCAGGAATATCATTAGTGCCATTAATGTGAAATATTTGTTTATGTGCATATAGCTAATTTCATAAGATTAATTACCTAATTTGTAAAAATTGTTAATCATCAGGCCCCACACCCATATGAGGAGAGGGAACATAATTTATAGTACAAGAGGCATCATTCTAAAATCAATTGGTGTATAGTTAGAGTTGCTTCCTGAATTTTTCTTTATTTTCAATGTGGTACTCTCACATGACACAATCTTATGGGCTCATTTGGGTCAATCTTAACAAAATTATTTTTGGTTCTAGAAAGTGGATCGAGTTTGCCATTTGGTTCCTCGGAAGTTTAAAAGTTACAAATTAGTCATCGAATTAATTAGCAAAACTTACAACTTTTTCCAAAAACTGACACAACTGTTAAAATTTAACGGAGCTTTTGTCCCCGAAAGAGAAAGCTAATTTCACAATTAACGTTAAGTTTAACATCTCCGTCAATTTTTGGATTAAGTCACAACTTTTATCCAATTTCAAGGTCTAATTTGCATCTTGTGAACTTTGTAGCACCAAATGGCAAGCTTGTGCGTTATTTATTAAAAATTCCTGCCACTTTATTTGATGAATAAGACAAATCGATGCATTTCGTCTTATTTTGTCATTTATAGTTTTAATGTTCTCATATTCGTCATTTTTCGTCTTCTTTCGTCTTTGTTTGTTGTAATATATAATTTACAGTCGATCACCTGTTTTTAAAATTTCTCATTCCATCACCTATATTAAATATAATTACATGTAATAAAGTATATATTAAACATATATCATATGATATATATTATGTATACATATAATTATATATCTTAACTATAAATAGAGAAAATTGTCGAAATGGTCCTCGAAAGTTGCACCAGATTGCATTTTGGCCCCCAAGTTAATTTTTTCGTTAAAAGAGGAGCAACAACATAATTTTTAATATTCTAACTTAGATTAACTTACTTTTGGGGTCAAATTAAAAATTCAAACCCGATTCCCCCAAAATCACTTAAACATATAAATTTTAAACACTTCAACTTACTTTTTGGTTACTTTTTTTTTTCAATTTAAATTTTCGATTATTTTGGTTAATATATATGCTTTCGATTTAAATTATGTCGTATTATCAGTTCATGGATGGTTTTTATTGTTATAAAATCCCTTCAATCAAAATAGAGAGCTCGCAAGAGGCGAAACCTATGCTAGATTTAGGTGCTAGTATTAATCTCATGCCATATTCTATGTCTAGTTCAAATAGGTAATCTGGTTGTGCCTATTAATTTTGTGGTGATAGAAACTAAGAAATTGCATGCTCGTAAGTAAGAGACTCCAATTTTATTGGGGCGACCTTCCATGGTGTCAACTAATACTATAATTGGTGGTTGGTGGCGTGATGGTTAGGGGGCTGCTTGAAGGCGGATGGCAGTTGGCTGGCGGATAGAAAAGGTTCAGAAATTGATGATGGAGGAGGGAGAAGTACAAGTTGTGAAATCTTCTATTACAAAATTTAAATAAGTAAAAACTCATTAAAATTAACAACTAAAGCAACAAATTACTTCATCAAGCACCATTATTACATTAATATAAGAAACATTACAAAAGCAACCACTTATTTTCCCTTGGAACGTTATTCAAACTAACCACATTTTCACAAAACCATTGACTCGAAAGTATTTATAATACTACTTGAAACCAAGCACACCACCAACTATTTAATTTTTATAGTTAATTTCACAATAATTGTCAACCTCGATTCTTACTTGAGGATTCAAACATGTGACCTGTTGAATCAAGAGATGATAGCTCAATCGCTACCTTGAACCAACTTATCAAATAGTCACTTCATTGTTAAAAATCCAGCTAAATTTCACACTACGAGTCCTCATTTTCCTGGCTCGTTCATCGGCTCGCTCCTGAAACTTCCGAATCCTTAAGGGTAACCCACAAATAAAATCCTGTGCGCGACGCCCTTCCCCGTTCAACCCGATCGTAAGCTTTTCTAATTTCCATTTCCCGACAAAAAACTCCAAGATCTCCGCATAATCATGCGCCGTGTAGACTCCTAGCCGTTGGGCGACGGCCGAAAAGTTGTCGAAAAGATTCGGATCTTCTCCATCGTACATTAAGTAAGCCGGCATTATGATTTTCTTCCTCATCATATCACCTATTGCTAGCATGGCCTCGTTTGTGTCCACTTCAAGAAGCTTCTCCACTATTCGGGCATAAGCGTTTTCATGACGCTTTTCGTCAGAGGCGATTGTGCCGCATATCTTGGCGAGGAGTGGATCGCCTCCCTCTTTCGCTAGCCTTGCGGTGTTTCCGTGGGAGATGAAGGTTGCTCTCTCTTGGAATGATGTGTATACAAATCCCATGTATGGGTTATTCTCTGTCCCAGGGTCCTGTTCAAACAAAAAAATAAGCTAGCAACTTAATTGTAAGTGGTTAATGGATTTAATAAACATGTCTTAAGATTATATACATAATAAGTCTCTATCAAAATTCGTTGGACGAAGTAGTACGTGTTACCCGAAAGGTAAAAGTAGGCTACTAAACATTTACACTCCCTTTCTTGATTATAGCACTCCACTCTTTTGTTATTTTTCATCCACTTTTATACTAAAATTGAAGTGTCGTTATTACAAATTGAAGTGTGAAAATCATTAGCCTAAAAAACAAGATTCATCGCCAGATTCATACGAAATAAAAAGATTCTTTCCATTTCATCTAAACTCATACCAACTAAATTAATTAGTTTTGTATCATCGGCAGATTCATCAAATAAACATAAGAGTTTGATAAAACATAGGAGACCTACCATTCCAGAACCGATCAAGTACTGAATTGTCTTCTCGATTTTGAACATATCAACCCGGCCAGAAAGATATAGATAGGTTCTAAGCAAATTCCCATGCCTATTTTCTTCGGCCGTCCAAGCCCGTGTCCAAGTCGCCCACGGGCTTGGACTCGCGCCAGTCTCGTCACGAACCCCATCAAGAGTGTTGATGAACGTCTCATAAGTAGGCAATGCCTCCTCTGTTATCATATCACCAACAAGAACCACAAAGTATTCATCAGGAAGGTTAGCGGTTCGTGCCCTGAGGGCACGAATCTCGTCCGTGAACTCTCCAAAAGGCCGAGATGGGTCGGGTAAGAACTCGATTGGCTGCCAGCCACTACTACAAAATATCACTTGGCCAACCCCAGAAAAGTCACTTAGACGACACATTTAAGGGTTGGGATTAGAGGGGTCGGCCAAGTGGAACTCACTTGGACGACCTCACGCGGGGGGGTCGGCCAAGTGAGCCACTTGGACGACCTCACACGGGGGGGTCGGCTAAGTGAGCACTTGGACGACCCTTGACAAGGGTTGGCCAAGTGCTCACTTGGACGACCCTTGACAAGGGTTGTCCAAGTGAATTTTTTTTTTCTTTTTGAATAGTATGATATTTAACCTGAATTATAGTTATATTTTTTAGTTTTTTTTTTAATTTCTCCATATTTATGTATTTACTTAAAAATATTTTATTAATTAATATAATGCTTAAGAACCATATATAAAAATATAATAATAATTCAAAAATCATATTTAATGAAACAAATTATATTTGTGTTGGTTACAATATTTATTATTCCTATCTAACAATTACAAAAACTACAAATAGAAACTAAAGTATCCTAACTTATAATAAAATAAGTAACTTTACATCAAAATAATTTAAACACTACAAAATTACATAAAATACTAGGAAAAATTTAACATCTTCTTTTCATCCACATCGATTCTTCATGATTTTTCACCTGATAGACAATAAAATCAATATCAATTGTTATGAAAAATAACAATAGTTTCAACTTATGAACCAAAAAAAATTTAGTAATACACAGACAAGTGCAACGAATTATTCCATAAAACATATTATGAAGAAATTGTGATATAATTCCAAAATTCAACATTTCAAGAGGAGAGATAAAGTTCAATATGCATGTTCTTACCAATTTATGATGAATCCAACTCTAGACACAGATAAAGTCGAAACCCCTTGATTATATATACTCGACCTAACTTATCTCGCATCTGGATATCATGAGCTCGCAGAATAAATAAAATAGAATAACAAGATCATTAAAATTGAATTAGTGTAGCAGCTGATGACTACTAAACCATTGAACTACAGAATGAAGCCATCATAATTCGCTTTCTTGCAATATACAAATTCAGTTTCCTTAAAAGCTACAAAAGAAACATTAAAAAAAATCACATTGCACTTATTTTTGTAAAACTATACATAGAATTTCAGAAATTACAAAACAACATTAAACATAAAATTCTATATCGTTAATTACAAGAACTAATAAATACAAACTAATCTAATATACTTAATGTAATAGATGCTATTTTCTGATTTTAATTGACAAATAATTCAAATTCAAATTCAAATAACAAATAAAATATTATTATTTACATAAAAAAAAACATACTTGGGTCAAGGTTGGAGCTGTGGAATTGAGGGAGATAGCCTGAGCCCTGGAGTGCGTGGCGTCGCCGCGGATTTGGGGGTGGTTGTGGGTGGTCGCCGTTGGGGTTTGGGGGTTGGGGTTTTATTTCTTGTTGCAATTGGTTGTACTCTGTGATAAACATACAGAGTCGTATGAGTTTAGGTGGTGATGCCAATTTCCTTTTTTTTTTATTTAATCACTTGGACGACCCTCCCGCGAGGTGTCGTCCAAGTGGTACAATTTGTTTTTTTTTATTATTATTTTATCAACTTGGACGACCCTCCCGCGAGGGGTCGTCCAAGTGCTATAATTTTTTTTTTTTTTTTTTAAATTTCAAAGTAACTTAGACGACACCACATGGGGTCGTCTAAGTTCTCACTTGGACGACACCACGCGGGAGTGTCGTCCAAGTGCCACTTAGACGACCCCTTTTCTCAAGGGTTGTCTAAGTGGGTGTCGTCTAAGTGACATTTTGTAGTAGTGAGCTCTTTTCAACAGGCTTTAGGAGTGGGAGAATTGAGTTTGAAGCCCATGACTCAAGGGATCTAAACAGCTCTTTCTTTTCTAGTGGCATGGAATGTGTCACCTTAGGAGGCAATGGTGATAATTTTTGTTGCCCGAATATCGAGGTGAATCTTTGACCTTTTTTTGTTGTTTTGTAGCTATTGAGACTACTTTTAAATGTTGAGTTTATGGCCATGTTGGAGACTACTGTAGATTGCATGGCTAGTTAAATTAAATTGTAAAGTACAAACTAAATTTATTCCAACTCTCAACTGTAGTTTTCTTTCCTGTGTTTCAGCTTCTTCTATTTATACTAAATTTATGTCCTCAAATACGAGACAGTGTCTCACCGACCCTACAACGCTAGTAGAATTCTAACGGTTAAGCATATAAATTAAATCAAATTACTTGGAATGATCATATGAAAGCCCACAACATTAACAAAAGTTACTATGCCATAACAAGGAATAATTAAGGGACATCAAATTTATGTCAAAAGTAGTTGGGGTCGAGTCCGGTTTCGGTGCATCAATAATTCGGTGCATCAGGTACCCATTTAAAGGTTTTACGTGGGTACTGTACCCACTTGAAACTTCATCATTGGTACTTGTACCCAAATTGTACTATAACAATGGTACAATACCACATTTGTTTTGGATTGATAAATATGTGGTATTGTACCATTGTTATAGTACAATTTGGGTAGAAGTACCAATGATGAAGTTTCAAGTGGGTACAGTACCCACGTGAAACCTTTAAATGGGTACCTGATGCACCTGATGCATGGAAGTATTGATGCACCTAATCTTTTCACGTTGGGGTCTTGGGGATAGAGAGTTTTATTCTATACTAACTCTAAAAGTATCATGGTACTAACTCAATTAGGGACCGTTAGATATGAGGTTTTTGAGATTATTTTGATCTTGTGTCTGAAATTTAGTACGGGCAAGAATGGAAGACCAAATGATAATTTTTTTCACTTTATTAAATGAAATAAAGTAGACGGGTTGAGTAGTATTGGAACATGAGTGATGTCATTGGCACGAAAGTGAACATCAGTGCTAAATATGGTGATAAATCAAATTTTAGTAATGTCCGGTGTCATTTGCCCTTTAAAGTTTTATTATATGGAGTTTCAATGTACAATAGTCATTTTATTTGATGAAATGAAAAAAACACGTTTGAAGAGGTCTCAGGGGTCATATTGAAACGATTAAAAGCATAGGGGCACATTGAAACTAAATTGATAGTATAGGGGGCAAATAGTGAATAAGCCTTAAAGTTAAAGGAGGGTGTACTTCACTTGTTTATTTAGTATATATAATTGCGGAAGATTGTCAAAAGTAATTATTAATTAACAAATAGCATATAATCCTCTAAATTATATTAGATGACATTATACCATGAAAATATTTTAATTATATTAGGTATAACATATTACAAAATAAATATTTTTAAAATATTTTTTAATAGATCTAATTATAATAATTTTGTACTTATTGTAAATTAAACAAGAATTATTATTTAAGTAATCTTATTCTATATAATACTTAATATCAATTTAAAGTAATTTTTTAATTTTATTTGGACTTATTGCAACAATAGTCTTTATGTTATATATTAATAATTTTTTAATGATTCTATTTATTTATTTCTCTTGTATTATGGAGTATCAGTGTTTTACTATATATTAATTTTTTTAGATATTATATTTAAGATTCTATGAGAGTGTTTTTTCTTTTTTCCTAACTTTTTAAGGTTAACTTTTTTGAAAGAAAATACATATTTTTTTATTAAATAAAGTCATATTTATAAATATTTATAGTAAAGGTATAACATCTTATGTTTCCTTAATAATGTTAAATTATGTGAAAAGAAAATTAGATATTTATAGATATTTTAACAAAAAGGCTAACCTTCACACCAACTTAACACTAAAGGGGTAGGGTACAATATTTTGAAGTTTACAAGGGGTGTTATGTCCTTTTAACTTTACAGGGAGGTATGGTGCATATTTTAAACTTTATAAAAAGTATGCTGCAAATTACCCCGACTAGTTAATACTCCCTCCATCCCTAAATGCTTGTCAGGTTTTGACTTTTGCTGGTCAACAAAATACGTTTTAAAACGTAAATATTTATTATTCTTCATGTAAAGAAATTATAAAAATTTGATATTTCAAAAATATATATTGAGACGAATCTAACAAGGTCTCGCAAGACTATATTATTTTTTATCGGTTAATGAGAATTCATGATCAAATTTTGTTATATTTGACCAACAAATGTCAAACAGTGACGATCTTTTAGGGACGGATGTAGTAATTTAGACATTGTCCTCGAGGAATATTCAACTACTCTTAAACCAGTTTCTTTTCAACTATTTACCACCACGTAGGTCATTTTAACTGCCTAACAACTACCAGCTACCAACTACTTTTCCTCCCTACCAGCAATTGACTTGATCAAATCATCACTAATCTCGTTCATATAGTCCTATATATGTAAAACAAACATTAATTATTGTCGAAGGTGTGAATTAATTGTAAATATGGTCTCAATAATATGAATCAAATTTTCTAAACATTTTCACCAGAACGTTCATAATATTTTTTTTTTTGAATTTATTGAGAAGAAAACAACTGTAATTTTGAAACTATTTTGTTTCTAGAAATATTATGTGAGTTTCTCATTTTCCCAAAACTATTTTAATAGAATGGCTTCAATGTAGTTATGTGTTTATGTTATTCTATATGTGGTTTATAAGATTTTCTTTTATTTTAGGTGTGCTTTGAAATTAAAAGATAAATTTTATAAAGAAAAGTATATTTCAAGCATTTTAGACTACATAACTTTGATTTATAAAAAGTAAAAATTTACTCTCACTAATTTGTTTAAAAAAGTATTGCAATATCTTTCGATTATATAACTTACTATTGGTTTACAAAACTTTTCATTAGTTATCAATAATTAACATCATTTCCATAATTTTCAAAACGTCTTCCATTTTCGTGATTTTTAAAGGGCAAATGACCAAACGATCACTTATGTTTACAAAATGTTTCTAATTCATTTCCTATGTTTCAAAACGTTCTCGTCAATCATCTATGTTTCAAAATTTTCCAGTCCATCACCTAATCTGGTGAGAGGCACGTGACTAATCAGTAAGTTTATATTCAGTCGTTTCTTTTAATTTATTTTGGTGTAAGAAAGTCGAAAGAAAAATCTCAAATAACTCAACCCCAATTTGGAATCTGAAATAACTCACTTCGAACACATACTTAACAAAAAATTAAACGTGCGAGACAAAATATGATGTATTTTGAAACTTACGTGATTGACGAGGACATTTTGAAACATATGTAATATATTGATAACATTTTATAAACATAGGTGATGGTTATAACCATTTATCCTTTTTTTCAATTACCTTTCGAAAAGAAACTAGAAAGTTTAGTTTGCTAGCCTTACTAATAATTTCGTCATAATACATAATTTCGGAAATTTCTTATATACCGGAGGTCTTTTTTCCGGTACCATACCGGACTATAAATCTGGACCCTTGAATAACAATGAACAGCTGAGATTGATAATTAATCTAATTCATATTTAACCACAGTTAGTAATAAACTTGAAAAATCTCAATTAAAACACATAACTTTTTATATATATTTTACACGAAATATCATTTGATGTATATACAAACCGTTGACATCGTAATTTAAAAAGTCAACCATCGAAATTTTAAAATGGACAAAACTTTTGGGACAATTACCTTAACACCAATCTGCAATTCATCTACATCCTTGAATTTCTTAGTCGAAACTGAGGAAAAAACACATTAATTGTAAAAATAATCGATTTGAAGCTTTGATAATTGGTGAAAATTAGGGAATTAACTAGATTAAAACCGACAAGCACAAAGATTGAAATTAAAAACTGAATCTAAAAAGACTTGAAAATTAATAAATAGAGAAAAAAATAAAACCTTGAGAGTTGCGTGTTGGTGGTGACTTTGTGGAGATAAATGAGATGGAGGTGATATGATGAGTTCAGTGGACTGGACGATCGAGATTGGTGTTGTCTAACGGTGGCGGAGATGTGAAGAAAATTGTGAAGAAGAAATAGTGAGTTAACTGTGGTTAAATCTGAATTAGATTAAATCTCAATCTCAGCCGTTCATTGTTATTCAAGGGTCCAAATTTGTAGTCCTGTATGGTACCGGAAAAGAGGCCTCCGGTATATAAGAAATTTCCCATAATTTCTTTACATCAAAGATCCAATTTTGAAGCGATTCATGATGTTTCAAAATCATGAAGTGTCTAATCAACTGGGCCGGGCCCTGTAATGTGTTTGGTGGGCCGTAGACTGTTAACAAACCGCGCCCGAGCTGGCCCCATAAGAGAAGGGTAGACCCATGCTCTGTTTGGAGAACCCTTTCAAAGGGGCCTGGTGGGCCTGACGTGCCCACGTAAGGCACTCGCGTGGGCCCGTTTGAGCTTGGTCCAATTAGAGTGTTACTTTGTAAATGATTAAATGGTATATTAATAGGCATAAAGAATAATTATATGTTGCTAGATTGAACCCTTGACCTTCAAGACGAAAAGGATTGGCTAACCATTGTTCAATACTAATAATTTGTTAGGTTTTGTATTACTATTAGTAAGAGAATTATATTATAAGTATTTATCACTATATTAAAATTTCTATTATAATTGATCAAACTTTGTTTCAAAAATATATTGGTAAAATAATGATATTCATCACTATATTTCAAACTAGTTCTATTTTATATAATTTCTTTAGTATACTATAAAATTATTTTGTATTGGATAACTGTAGATAAAAGCATACAATGTATTATTATATAATTCTAGATTATAAATTGTAGATAATCCTTGAATTTGTTCCCAACAACTAATTTTGTCATGACATAGCTAATAAATTCATCATATAGGATTTTAAAGTATAATCAAAAGACGATCATGTTGTGGCCGATATGGTTTCGAATATGTTACACAAATTTTTAAAATATTTTCATCACATACCCATCTAATATGCAATTGGGGCAATATTATATCATAATATTTGATTCAAAATGTTTCACATTTTCGTTGACCATCATTATGATGCTTTACAAGATGATTACCCTGAACTTTAAAGAATTCACATATAGTAATGCGTCTTCTATTTTCAATAAGGTAGTAATGCATCTTCTATTTTAAAGTATAATCAAAAAAATTCACGGACTACCTTGTTACTTTATAATTCCATAACAAATAATATTGCATCTTCGATTTTCAATAATATAGTATATGTATCTTCTATTTTCAATAATATCTTGTTACTTTATAATTACAAATATGATTTTACTATTTATAGAATAATATGGTAAAACATCATTGACGAGAAATGTAATACCCGGCCCAAAGTGGGCGATGTGATATGTTTGATATGATTTGATTGGTACTACTCATTACCATCAAGATGCATCTTCTTTTCAGTAGCCCAACTCAGAAGAACTTCAAATTTAAGCATGCTTGACTTGGGGTAATTCTAGGATGGGTGACCCACTGAGAAGTGTCCCAGTGAGCACGTGAGTGAGGACAAAACGTGTTGGAAAGACCCGTGGTGGTTTGTGAGGCCAGTCCATCAAATCAAATAACGTTCTGACCCAGTGTTCAGGGGCGGGGCGTTACAAGAAATTTCATTATACGAGATATTAACATAATCGAACAAAAAACCTAATCTAAATACAGTGTTGAAACAAAATTAAAGAATAGATCCATATCACAAATACAAATTCATAAAGTTAGTTGTTGGAAATGCAATTACTACAAGTAAAATCGGTTGCCCAATTTTTGCCGGAAGAGGAGGAAGAGGCGGATCTGTTTTGCATGGAGAGTGAAATGGGGTTGGGTTTTGTGGTATGTCTTATATGAGAAAATTCTTGTATGCTTAGGAGGTCATGCTCACATGGTGCTCACAACTATCTGAGCCGTTAGATTAAGAGTTTAAGTGATATTTTAATCCTATGGTTCATATTTAATTGGGTATTTTTGTCCTTACATCTTTAAGTGGAAATACAATAATAGTGGTATTTTGGGTATTAATGATAGAGTAATTAGCAATTAATTGAGATTGGAGAGAGGAAGCTAAATACAATGATTACTTCAGCTCACCAATGTCGAAAATATGAATTCTGGTATTAATCTCATTTAAAATAAATTGAAGTATAACTTTTTTTCTAATTTTAATTATTTCAATCAAAAACCAATGAATTTTCTCAGTCTCATGTCAATAACACCACTGAATAATATACATTGATGTTGCATATTTCTTCAATAACACCATATAGAATTTATTTATATATCTTTACTAGTATTAATCTCATTTTAGATATATATCTTCAATAATAAACAATTATAGTATTAATCTCATTTTAGATATATTTTTAGTGACACCATTTACAAATACACACTGGTATTCCGTTCTTGTTCAATAACACCACTGAATAATATACATTGGTGTTGCATATTTCTTCAATAACATTACATAAAATTTATTTATATATCTTTACTAGTATTAATCTCATTTTAGATATATTTCTTCAATAATAAACAATTCTAGTATTAATCTCATTTTAGATATATTTTTAGTGACACCATTTACTAATACACACTGGTGTTCCGTTCTTGTTCAATAACACCACTGAATAATATACATTGGTGTTGCATATTTATTCAATAACACCACATAAAATTTATTTATATATCTTTACTAGTATAAATCTCATTTTAGATATATTTATTCAATAATAAACAATTCTAGTATTAATCTCATTTTAGATATATATTTAGTGACACCATTTACTTATACACACTGGTGTTCCGTTCTTGTTCAATAACACCACTGAATTGCCGATGGCTCAATAGCCTAGTGGCATCCGGCCCAACCTTTCATGTAAGAGGTCAAGGGTTCGAACCTTGTTGGAGACATACTTGTCTCATATTATACTCTAACTTTCTATTAGTTAGCAATTTCTGTATTCATGTTTGTAATATCATTGTAGTCACAATTCATCGCTAATTATCAAAAAAAAAAAAAATAAATAACACCACTGAATAATATACATTGGTGTTGCATATTTATTCAATAACACCACATAAAATTTATTTATATATCTTTACTAGTATAAATCTCATTTTAGATATATTTATTCAATAATAAACAATTCTAGTATTAATCTCATTTTAGATATATATTTAGTGACACCATTTACTAATACACACTGGTGTTTCGTTCTTGTTCAATAACACCACTGAATAATATACATTGGTGTTGCATATTTATTCAATAATACCACATAAAATTTATTTATATATCTTTACTAGTATAAATCTCATTTTATATATATTTCTTCAATAATAAACAATTCTTGTATTAATCTCATTTTAGATATGTTTTTAGTGACACCATTTACTAATACACACTGGTGTTTCGTTCTTGTTCAATAACACCACTGAATAATATACATTGGTGTTGCACATTTCTTCAATAACACCACATAAAATTTATTTATATATTTTTAATATTTACGCTTAAAATGTATTTTGGTATCTCTCATTATCTCTAAACACAAAATTAACTCTAACCGCTTAAGAAATTGTAATATGATTACTACCAAAATTGGTGGAATAATTAAAATACCAATTGAATTTGTCTTGACTAGACTTAATGCAATACCAAACCAAATTATATGAATCACAATAGAAAATAAAAATTTAATTTGATTACACCAATCAAATTTGTATTGTTTATATGTATTAAGTATTCAAGTTTAAAATTGTGAGTATATTTTGTAAAATTGCATAATTAAGATTCCAGATTTGGGTGTTATCTTGGTTAATAAATGGTAATAAATTTGGAGTGCAATAAATTTGGTGTTACTTTTTCACATTCCATAAAAAAAAAAACATTTCTTAAATGACCATGAAACCCTTGTGAGCATGGTGCTCACAAAATACTTGTAAGCATATAAGTACAACTCGTCTTATATAGTAGGGAAATGTGTGTTTGAAAGTACTATTTTGTCCATCTTCATTATTTTGAAGTGTGGTGGTTCATAATGCTTAAGTTAGGGATATAAATGTCATTGTAAATTAATTTTTTATTTAATTATAATAATTAGAATAAGATAATATTATGATACATTAAAATACAAAAATACGGTAATATAAATAAAAAGATAAAATAGATTTTTTATTTTAATTATGACAATTATAATAAGATAATATTATGATACATTAAAATACAAAAATACGCTAATATTAATGAAAAGATAAATAATATTATGATACAATAAATTACAAAAGTAAGGTGATATTAGTGAAAAAATACAATAAAATTATACTAATATTATAGTAAGTACAATAATGTTTGTCTAGGGATACCTTAGCATATGATACTTTTTAAAAATTTGAATAAATCACTAAATAATGATTTTAAAATAAATTATTTACTTGACTTGGTGATTGTAATAAAAATTATTACAATAGTACTATAATATATTAAATTTTATTAGTAATAACCATTAACTTAGAGGTCCTGGATTCAGAAAACTATTAATGTAATAATATTAATAAGAAATAATAAAATTACAATAAAATTATATATATTACTGAAAAAGTACAATGAAATATTATATTTTTAATAATGTTTCATAATATAATTTCTAACGATTTATGATAAATCAACATCTTGCTGTTAGTAACATCTTCAAATTAATTATACTCCGTATAAACTAGTAGTAATATTATTGTTATTTTATATGTGTGTGTGAAATCATGTTAAAATATTTGTAAAAGTATAATACTTTTGTTGTAATTGGCTATGAGAATAACAAAAGTTAGATCCCAGATTTCTTAGTAGAAGTTTCATTAAGAAGAGTTAATTAGTACAGTACTCATTAAGTTCGTATTACATAAAATTGGTAAACTTATTCAATGATTCTTACCATGCTTATTTAATTTTGTAATTCACAAAGAATGTTAACCCTTTCCAATTTGACTTTAGATATGTTATTTATCTTAATTGTTATTTTGTCTCAATGAAATTTGTTTAATGAAATTAAAATTTTCCCTGAATACGCTGTCTGAAAAGGTTAGATGTTACAACAGAGAAAATTGCCAAAATGGTCCCAGTTAATATGTGCAAGTTGCAATTTGGTCCCAGTTAATGTTGGGTCGGCGAAAATGGTCCCAAATATTGGTACAAAAGGTGCGTTTTAGTCCCTAACCGTTACTTTTCAACGGAAAAAAGTTACTATGGGGCAAAAACGTAAGATTCACCACAATTAAGCCCATATAATGTGATTATAATTAATATTGTGGCAAAAATCGAAATTATATATTTGTTTAATTTTCGAATACGAATCTACCAATTATGTATTGATATTCGCGAATATAGTCGTTATGCGATCTTACGAATATTAAGTTCGTATTCGTTATTCGGTTTGTTTAATAATATTCGATTTCGTACTCGGGATTCGGCTCGTTTGGTAATACTAGGTTCGTATTTGGGATCAGGTTCGTTTGTAGTATACTATTCGTATTAGGGATTGACTCGTTTTATTGGCTTGGTGTTCGTATTTGATAATAGAAATTGTTTTGAGTATATTCGATATCCGTATTCCGTTCGTATTCGAAATCCTTCTTGAGTATATTCGATATCCATATTTAATTCATATTTGAAATCATTTTGAGTATATTCGATATCCGAGGCCCAAATTTTATATTAAACCAAAAAAATATTTTTATGATATAATAAACCTAAATAATTTAATATAGAAACAAATTAATCATGTTATTTAACGAATTAACCCCTAATTTAAGAACAACAAACACATTAAACAATAAACAATGTCAAACTATTCAAATTAACTGTTGGTATTCGAAATTTTCTAATTAAATTAACAAACTTTTGACAGTGTAAAATGAAATGGAAAAACTCAAAACTCAATTAAAATCAAAATCAACTAAAAAAAATGAAAAAATTAAGCAAAAAAGTAGGATTAAACTTAGCACAGATCCGTAAACTATAAACAATCTCTACATTTATTCACTAGTTAACAACTAATCTCAGCACAAACTATGAACAAACTCAATTTTGAAAACCATAAAAAAATAATTCAAACAATTAATCTCAGTTATCAAAACATTATTAAAAGGATCTGCATACATGATTCTTAAGTAGTTCCAAAACATTCACTTTCTCAAAGTATGAAATTTACTAAATGAAAACAAAATAAAAGAATGCACCAGATCTAAAGTAATTATAAGAAGTTAGCCTCTTGGAATATTACACAAGAGGAGGATGAGGATGGGCTGCGTATGAAATTAGAGGTAGGGGTTTGTGATTTAGCGATTTAATTAAACTAGTAATCTCTGCACAGTTCAACCTGTGCAATTTCGTTCAAATAGTATTTCATAAAATTTTATAACTATATTCACTTAAATATGACATCATAAAATAATAATAAAAATTAAATTGTATATCTAAACATATTAATTAGAAAAAATACTCTTCACTATTAACTATTTGTCATTAAAATATATGAACATTAAAGGGTAGTTATTTTTTAAATGTTTGTCTTAGATAGGTGGCAAACATATATGATGCCACATGGCTAGCTTAGATGATCTCTTAGGCTTCACCAAACAAAGGCTTCCCACATTATAGTATAGATTAGTTGAATGATTCACCAAGTTGTTTGGTAAAGGATATTAAATGATTAATTTTCTACTTTTGTCCCAATACTAGTTATAATTGCGTTATATGGGCTTAACTGTGCTGAATCTTATGTTTTTGCCCCAAAGTAACGTTGTTCCGTTAGAAAGTAACGGATAGGGATTAAACCGCACCTTTGGTACCAATATCTAGGACCATTTCCGCAGACCCAATATTAACTGGGACCAAACGGCAACTTGCACATATTTACTGAGACCATTTTGACAATTTTCTCGTTGTTACTAGGTAATAATTATTTATTCAGATTTGTTTAAATATTGACAATGAAGGATTAGATTATTTCATGTGTTTGTAAATACTTGTCGTATTGATGTTGTTCATAATATGTGTTGAGATGAATTGCTAGTTTTTTTTTTTTAGGTGAATTTGCTAGTTTTTGAATGTTAATGCAATCATTGTTCATTCTTTTTGTTGAATTTGGTCATTTTCGCTGATTTAGTTCATAATTGATGTTAATAAGATTTCTAATCCGAATTGCCAACGATTCGAATCTCAAATTCGAATCAAATTCAAATCCGTAACGAATCTCAAATCCAAACCGACTATTCCTATTCGAAAGAATCAAGCGAATATCGAATTCAAATTCAAATAATCATAAAATGTGTCAAATGCGAATACAAACTTAGGTTTTAACATTTGTGTCAAATACAAAATCAAATTCAAATACATGTAAAAAAAAAAATTTTATGTTCGGTAATATTCGTTCGAATTCGATTCGATTCGGTTCGTTTCTACCCCTAGTTGAAGGTAACAATTCTTTTGATTTGAGTTTTCTCTTCGTCGAGTCTCACATCGCCTGAGCACATAACATGTAGATTCTGAATTGATTATAACAAGAAACAGCCTTGCATGGGTAAACTCATACCTTTCTCGGCCTTTTGGCTAAGATCAAGATCGGCATTTTGGCTAAGATCGAGGTAGTATATGTTCTTATCAATTTAATATTCCCTTGGTTTTTTTTATTTGTCTTTAGAGCTTGTTTTTGTTTTTGTTTTTTTTGTTTATTTTTTGTTTTTTTTAATGGCTAGAAAGACAAACAAAAATAACGGATAAAATATCTGATATTCAATTTTTAAGGGGACAGTCCATTAAAGTAATCAGGTCTCTCGCTTGTCCCTTAGGCGTTAAAATACTATCCTTGCACACCCTGCCAAATATAGTCAAATTTTACTGTATTCTCTATCAAATTTTACTGTATTCTCTACCAAATTATGTATTTACGCTATTGAATACGTAGTGATCCGTTCAACAATTATGTATTGATGCTATTAAATACGTAGTAAACGGTTCACCCTTTAAATTAAAACTCAATAACTACTCTGGAAAAAATAAAGTCGAGAACATAACAATTTTTTCAGAAGAATGTCAAACAATGTTTTCGGAAGAATAACAATTATTTATTGATGCTATTAAATAAGTACAATTATCAATATCGTATTTTTAGTATATACGTGTCTGGATGAGAAATTACATGGAAGTATTGTCGACTCCCATTCGTGACCTACTCAGAATAGTTAACATTTTATCATACTATCGTCTTGTGATGATTTCATATTTTTTTAGGTTTAAATTGTTTTAGATAAATTTGGTAAAATAATTAATAATGTCAAATATATTAAAATGATATCATATCTAGATTGATTTAACATAATTAATTATTTTGATAAATTTGTAAAAAGGATACTAAGTATATTTGATATTCTTCCGAAAAAGTTGTTATGTTCTTGAGTTTATTTTCTCTAAATAGTTATTGACTTTTAATTTAAAGGGTGAATCGCTTACTACGTATTTAATAGCATAAATACAAAATTGTTGAACGGACCACTACGTATTCAATAGTGTAAATACATAATTATTGAATGTTGATCGAGAATACAGTAAAATTGGACTATATTTGACGGGTGTGCCAGGGCAGTTTTTTAACGCCCAAACGATACGCGAGAGACCTGATAATTAACTTTAATGGACTCTCCCCTATAAAAAATTGAATATCAGATACTCATTTCGTTCTTTTTTTTGTCTTTCTAGCCACTAACAACAAAAAACAAAGTTAGAAAGACAAATAAAAAAGGGAGTATTAAACTGATAAGAACATATACTACCTCGATCTTAGCCAAAAGGCCGAGAAAGGTACATATACTAGCTTGATGTTAGCCAAAAGGCCGAGAAAGGTATGAGTTTAACCTTGCAAGACTATCTCTTTTTATAATCAATTCAAAATCTACTTCTTATGTGCTCAGGCGACGTGGGACTCGAGGAAGAGACAACTCAAATCAAAAGAATTGTTACATTCAACTATAACAATTCAGACAACAACTCATCCACTAACATTCATAAAAAGTCCTCCTTTTATATAAAATCTATTTAGAAGTTATATAACACTGCATTTTTTTTGGTGCATTATCAATGGCTAGCTTTGCAATTAGCATATCAGAAACGAAACATTACTTACTACAACAATTAGCATTGAAACGATAGCTACAACAGCTCCAGCCCAGCCCAGCCCAGCCCACAAATGCTTATCCTTCTCACTCGACGTCGCCTCTTCAACACTCTTTTCCCGATTTTGCAGAAGACCAACATTACTCACACTATGACAACACGATTTTAAGTGTTTCGGGTCGAGTACAGATCGTGTCAAGTAATATAGGAGAAAAGTAAGAATATCGTCTCACAAATTCCAATCTATTGAATACTAGTCATTTTTAAGTATCCTTAATTAACTCAAACAATAACAGATGATATTAATTAATTAAATTACTAAACACAACTAATGCAAAAATAGTAAATAATAAATAACAATAATAATAAAAAAGCTGGCGAGGACACATGAATTCATTGGAACATCATAGTAATATAGGAGAAAAGTAAGAATATCGTCTCGCCTTCACTAATTTGGCAATACTTCTCTCGATTAACCATGAGATTGTTAATCAATTTATCACAAGAGGATTCTAAAATATTAATATTCTCTCTCAAGTAATACTAAACTCCATTTGCCAAGAAACTAACTATATCTCTATGATAGTTTAAAATATTGAATTGGATGATGCATAAAAACCTACAACTTGCATATGTCAATACCTATATCTCTATGGTAACTAAAACATGTGTTCTAATTGTTTTTCGCAAGTGACAACCCTATTTCTAGAAATCAATCGCTCATGGAAACGATTCACTAATGGCCAGTTAATGAAAAGTAATGGTAATTAAACCAAACAATTAGAATCATCAATTATGCGATAAACAAATCTCAGAGAAAATAATTAATTCAAATCCAACTACATCATGGCCCTGACTAACAATAAATTAGTTCAGAATTGAAAAAGACAAGAAATAATTAACGTTCCTAGAAAAACATCATAAAAGTAATGGAGTGCTGAAAATCTTCTCTCCTTTTTGCTCAGTGCAGAAGCTCTCCTTTTAGTATAGAAGAGAGTCTTATTTATAGATAACATCAGATTCTCTAGGTTTTTTCTGGTGGGGTTGTAGAGATTATCGTCCTAAACATCAAAAGCCTCCTTAAAATCGCATTGAGCTCGTCAGGAACTTCATTGTTGGGTTGGTGTTGGCCCATGTTATCAATTAGGCCTTTAATTTCTTCAATTAACTCGATAATGGCCTACAAGCAAGATTAGGTGAAAACAAATGCAAATTATATCCAATTAAGTACAAAGAGCATTATAATATAATAAATTAAGCTCTAAATATGCTATATATTAATAACGTATTACACCCCCACACTTAAGCTTTTTGTCCCCAAGCAAATAAAATCATGATCAAGACAAATATGACATCGAATGATTTCCAGTTTAGTACACATCTCATTCAAACCAATGTAACATATATCAGAATGCAATCAATCATGAAAATAGCTTTTCCATTTTTATCAAACATAATACCATCAAGTAGTTACAACAAACAACTCTGCTTGGTTATACATCTATCAATCCATCAACAATGCATGCAACATAAGTCAGAAGTTTTTTATTCAGGTTGCAATAGGGCTTAGGGCGAAGGGTAGGAAATATATTTGGCTCTTGACTTTAATACTCAAGGATATGTGTAACTCTAAATTAACCATGTTAAAATGAGCATGTCTAATCAATTATTCAACTTTGCACAACATGATACATCTCGATTTTTCGTATCCCCCTTTCATTCCTCATCACTTTTTTTATTATACAAGTACACTCATATAAATATCAAAGACCTTTTTTTTCGTTTGACGCGCACTGGCTTTCACATTAAGATCTCCTTCTCACATCGTACTTCTATACTTTCACTTTTTTTTCTTTTTTTGCAATACTTTTTTTCATTTTTTTTTCAATTCCAGTTCCACTATCTTCTCTTTCCCCCACATTTGATTTCTTTTATACCAAAGAACCATAATTCACACATAGACAATTCAAAGTTACACACTCCCTGATTACGAACAATGGGGTGAAAATTTGGCGAATAGGCTCATAAGTGCGGTTTAAATCACAAGAAAGAAATAGTCAATTAGTCTCAAGGGGTCTTTCTAGGGGATAATACATCGGTTTAGGCTTTCTGGGAAAAGTGGATTATATCCTAATGCCTTCATCATTCTTATGCATGCATACAAAGTAACAGGAGACAGATTCAAAACAAGTTCTGAAGAATACATATTATGACATAGTATCACGCCAAGAAAGAAATTTTAATGATAAAATTTAGGCTCAAGATCTCACAAGGTAGGTTGTATCCACTAAACAAGAATCGAAATACTCTAACTTCAATCAGTATATCATGCAAGCCAAATCTCAAGTTATAAAAACTCAATCGATCATGCAACTTCAATTAGTAACACAGGTCTTACATGAGAGAGTACACTTCACTTATAATCCCGACATATCAAAATTTCTCAAGTCCAAGAGATATATGAGGACGAACAAATAAAGAACAAAATCAACCCAAGAGAATCGTCTCCACACTTAAATTAAACATTGTCCTCAATGTTGCTAGCAAAATATAAGTAAGAAGCGCAAGAGAAAAGAAAAACTCCCTCGAGGTATGGTTGATCAGGCCACATCTTCTCGAGAATGCAATTTCATTCGCTCCTTATCCAAGAGCATCATCAAGCAACCTCAATAGTGGTGGAGGGTTGCAGAAGCTCTCCTTTCAGGATAGAAGAGAGTCTTATTTACAGATAACTTTAGATTCTCTAGATTTTCTCTGGTGGGCTTGTAGAGATTATCGTCCCAAACATCGATTATGGCCTTTAATTGTTGGGCTCGTCAGGAACTTCATTGTTGGGCTAGTGTTGGTCCATGTCATCAATTAGGCCTTTAATTTCTTCAATTAACTCAATAATGGCCTACAAGCAAGAATATGTGAAAATAAGTGCAAATTATATCCAATTAAATACAAATATCATTATAATTTATCTAACTGTGATCTACTTCTCTGCAATAGGTTAAACCTGCATCACCAATACATATTGAAGGTTGTCCATGCTGTCATACCAGCTCACGTGATTGATAACAAATTAGTAAATTGATTGAGTCATTAATGCTATTGAATAAAGGATCTCACGTGATTGATAACAAATTAGTAAATTGATTGAGTCATTAATGCTATTGAATAAAGGCTCGTTTTGTGAGCTGATTTAGTGGCTGATTGTAGGTTGTTACAATCAGCAAATTAGTATTGCATTAATGGCTGATTGTAGGCATTAATGGCTGATTGTGAGTCTTAGGCTATATATATATACTGCAGTTCCAAATGAATAATCATCGAATTCATATTGAATAAGAGAACAAGTTGCAGTCAATTTTTCTTGTGTAATTTGCTTGAGTGTGCTTGTTATTTCAATACAGAGATCATTGTTGTATATCATCATAGACTGGAGAGATTAAATTTTTATGCAAATGAAGATTAAGGTTCAGATTTCACTCTGAATTTTATAATTTAGTTGATAATTGAAAGGAGATGCAAGAAAGCAACATGTTTTCAAGGCTTGACTCGTTCACTTGGATATTCAATCTTTAGGCGATCCACCATTATTGGTTGCAACTCGAAAGATGCTTAATTAATTCCTTAAGTGTTTGAGAATATAAATTTCGAGTTCGATTTAAAAAGTTGAGTTCGTTTTGGACATACTAAAATTTATCTTACTGAAAGTGTGATGATTTTGCCTGTTCATAATGTGTCTATGATGATTAAAGTAGTAAGATAATTATTGAGATGTCACATACTTCATAAAGGTTTTGTCTTATCATTATTTTATTGTAAAGATAAACATATATTGGCTTAAAATAGGTAACATATATTGGCTTAAAAAAGAATCACGCGGCATTACAAATTTTATATAAAATTATTTTATACTTATATTATACTAGTAAATTTTAAGAAAATTAAAATGGAGGGAGAGCCGTTGTCCCGTTTAGTCTCTTCTAATCTATACACTATACAACCCAAATAGCGTTTGTTAAAAGGGAAAGTACTATCTTGTCCTGGAATAAAACTTTTACGAACACTATACAAATAAGGAGGGCAAAATAGTACTTTCACTCCTTCAAAAAACATAGCTTGGGTGGGCACCTTGACCAAAAATGATAATGATATTGATATGAGTTCGCTAGTAGTGTATCAAATACGAAAGTTGCTATCTTTTTCAAAGCAGTTGTTGGTCTCTGCAGGACTAATAGTACAATTATCAATATTTTATTTTTTAGTATATACGCGTCTGGATGAGAAATTACATGGAAGTATTGTGGACTCCCATTCGTGACCTACTCGAAAGTTAACACTTTATGATACTATCGTCTTGTGATGATTTCACATTTTTTAGGTTTAAATTGTTTTAGACTAATTTGGAAAAATAATTAATAATGTCAAATATATTAAAATGATATCATCTCTGGATTTATTTAAAATAATTAATTATTTTGATAAATTTGTAAAAAGCACACTAAACCTTATAGCATGAAGTATAATTTGATATTTTTCCGAAAAAATTCATCACTACTAGAATATGCACTTTCAGTGTCGGAAAAAAAGCATCACTAAACCGTTTGCATTTGGTGTCGCTATGGTGTCGGTTTTGTGATTCTCAGAGTTTCTAATAGTTGGTGTCAAATTAGTTTAAGTAACTTAGTGTCGGTTTAGTGTCGATTATATTATTATTATATATTTTTTGAATAGATTATTATTTATTATGAAAAAATGGAATACTAAAATAAATTTAAAATTAATACTACTTGGTGTCGGATGGTGTCGGGTGGTGTCGAATGGTGTCGGGTGTGACCATTTGGTGTGGAGTTGTATGAATTTGTGTCAATTTGGTGTCAAGCAATGTCAGGTGTACATTTATACAATTGAATGGAGTGACATTTGTCTATAGGGCGAAACAATAATGAATTGCATTTGAATTTAGTGTTATGTTAGGGGCATATATCGTGTTAGAAATCAAAATTGACATATTATATCTCGCATATGAGTCGTTTGAGTAAAAACTTATATACTTTACATATATCATAGTCGTGAGAACAACATGAGCCGAGGAATGAATTGATCCTAATATTTTCATAATTGACATATGTCATAGTCGTGAGGACAACATGAGACGAGGAATGAATTGATTCATAAGTAACAATTCATTGGCAACTCAATTTGGTATTGAATTTACTGTTGGTGTCGGCTTGCGACTCTTTTGTGTCAAATGGTGTCACATTGGTGTCGGATTATGACCATAGGAGTTAATTAACTCACAATTCATTGGCAACTCAATTGGGATTGAATTTTACTATTGGCGTCGGATTGTGACACTTTTGTGTCAACTGGTGTCACATTGGTGTCGGATTGTGACCATTTGGTGTGGAGTTGTGTGAATTTGTGTCAATTTGGTGTCAAGCAATGTCGGGTGTACATTTATACAACTGAATTGAGTGACATAGTATTTGAATTTAGTGTTATGTTAGGGGCATATATCGTGTTAGAAATCATATTTGACATATTACATCTCGCATATGAGTCGTTTGAGTAAGAACTTATATACTTTACATATATCATAGTCGTGAGAACCACATGAGACGAGGAATGAATTGATCCATAGTATTATTATTATTATTGACATATATCATAGTCGTGAGAATAACATGAGACGATGAATGAATTGATTCATTTGGTGTTTATTATTAAGTAACAATTCATTAGCAACTCAATTTGGTATTGAATTTTACTATTGGTGTCGGATTACGACCCTTTTCTGTCAAATGGTGTCACTTGGTGTCGGATTGTGACCATTGGAGTTACTTAAGTCACAATTCATTGGCAACTCAATTAAAAAAATTTCCATTTTCCCGATAGTGACTAAGTGCAGGAAATTCAAAAAATTTCGACTACTTGGTGTCGGTTTAATGACTAATTGGTATCGGGTGTTTTTTTTACAGAAATTTTCCAACTCGTCCTCTATATAAACATCACTATTCACATCAAACTCAACATTTACAAACCCTAACATTCACAAATCGAGAAAATTCTCTCTAACATTCTTTTCTTTTCTATAATTTCATTTTTTTTGTAAAATTAGCGATATATTAAAATAAATAATTACAAACAATCCATGGTGGCTCACAAATGGGTGTTACTGAATCACCCACATAATCTCTATGTGGACTGACATCAAGCTTATTAAATCGAACTCATTCAAAGTCTGATCCAATAAGCAAGACCGTCCATCTAAAATACAGTGGATTTTAACAAAAACTTATCTTTTACAACAAAATTCTTCAAACTTCCAGATGCTTGACGATAGAAGGAGATCTCGATAATGCATGTCTGAGACTTTTCCCTATCTTCAAGTCGGAAGAACACTATGAAACCCCCATCGGTGGTTTTAACTGTTGAAGCTCCTTGTTGGCTGACTTCTCGGCTTCCATGAAGTAGTGTGCAAATCGGATAACCTCCTCAGGTGTTTTGGCATCATTTTCCCACAGTAAATTGTTTCTTGGATGCCAAAGTTCCCACATGCAGATTAGCCATACCAAAAATTTGTCCGGAGATAATTTCTTTTTCAAATACTGGAAAAGGTCTTGAAACTCTTGAATATTATGCTGAATCACTTCGATCTTGAGTAGAGACCTTATTTCAGTGGCAAATTTGCAGTCCATGAATATATGTATGTTATCCTCTATTTGATTCTTGCAAAATAGACATGCCATATCCAGATCTATTTTCTTGCCATGTAACTTAAGCTTTGTTGGAAGCCTATTATGACATAACCTGTAGAAAGTGCTTGACTTTTAAAGGTAGTTTCAACTTCCAGATCTGAGAAAACACAGTTTGTTGTTGAGTACTACTTGTTGCTTGATTTGATTGTGCATGTAACTGTTGTTTTCGAATAAATTCATACGCGGATTTAACTGTGAAATCCCCATTTTTGCTGTGAACCCATCTAGGCTTGTCTTTGACATCTAGATTATGTAATGGCATTTGCAATATTGTTTCCGCATCAATAGGAAATAGTAGAGCATTAACTCTGTCTACTCTCCATACTCCTATGACATTGTCAATTAAATCTGCTACAACCATATCTGGATAATCGTGGTTTTTGGGTGTGATTAAAGTATTCGAATGTGTATGTTCTACCCATCTGTGCTATCACAAGTTGATATCTTGCCCGCATGCTAATTCCCATTTATTCCTGTGAACGCGAGATCCTTGACTGAATCTAGACTTCTCCACGAGTAACTAGGAGATCCACCCAATGATGCAGTTCCCATAGTTCCCTGAGGGTAGTATTTTGCCTTGAAGACTCGTGCTAAGAGAGAGTCCGGTCTTGAGATGAGCCTCCATACTTGTTTGCACAAAAATGCTTGGTTGAAGCTGAAAAGATCTCGAAAGCCAATGTCACCATCTGCTGTATCTTTACATAATGTGTCCCATGACAACCAATGTATCTTTTTCTTATTGTTTGAATCCATTCCTCACCAATAGTTAGAAAGTAATGAGTTGATTTCATTGCACAACAGTTTTGGAAGCTTGAAACAACTCATATGATAAACGGGGATTGCTTGTAATACCGAAGTAATGAAAATCTCCCTACCCCCAGTAGATAATAACCTTGACTTCCAATCTTCTACTTTGGCCTTTACCTTTTGTAAAATAAAAGTGAATGTCTTTTTTTTGGAAAGTCCCACTGTAGATGGAAGTCCAAGATAATTACCATGTGAGGCTACCTCAGGGATCCTTAAGATTCCTGAAACAGCATTCCTGGTATTCCTTGGCACACAAGGACTGAATAATACTGTAGACTTCTGTGGACTTATTAACTGGCCCGACCACCTTTCATATCTAGCCAAAATCCTTTTAAAACAAGTTGCCTCCTGAATAGACGCCTTACCCACTAGTAAGGTGTCATCAGCGAACATTAGGTGGGTTATTGGCTCCACTCCCCCCAAACGAATACCATATAATTCTTCTTTAGCTGTTGCCTCATTTAATGAAGAAATTAGCCTTTCTGTGCAAATGATAAATAAATAAGGGGACAAAGGGTCACTCTGCCTCAATCCTCTTCCAAGCTTAATGTATCCTGTCTGTTCTCCATTAATGATCAAAGAATAAGTAACAATTTCAACATGCCTCATAATAATCTGAATCCAATGGTCATTGAATTGTAACTGAGTAAGCATAGCTCTAAGAAAACTCCATTCGAAGCTTAATTGACTTTCCCTTTTTACTTTTAATGGTATGGTGTATCTCATAGGCTAAGAGGATATTATCCGTGATGAGTCTTCCAGACATAAAAGCACTTTGGGACTCTGTGATAATTGATGGCATGACTTCCTTCAGTCTATTGGCAATTACCTTAGTTATAATTTTGACCCCAGTATTGCATAGAGCAATGGGTCGAAACTGAGCCATGGTCAGTGGCTTCGGAATCTTTGGGATTAAGGTAATTAGTGTGAAATTCCATTTAGAATGAAAAATACCTTGATTAAGAGCTTGATATCCCATATTGATAATATCTTGACCCACAGTGTCCCAATAGTGTTTGAAGAATGAAGCTGGCATACCGTCTGGTCTCGGAGATTTCGATCCTTCCATGGAGAACAAACTATGCTTGATTTTTTCTTCTGTAAAATGGTTTATTAAGCCACTCCTTATCCTGCAAACTCATAGTCTTTGTTGTCCATGTTTCTGACATGCATCCTTGTTGCACATGAGACTTGAACAAATTTTGATAAAAATTAGTGGCCAGTCTATGAATCTCCTCTGGCTCATTATATGATACACCTGCTTCATCCTTTAATTCACTGATATAGTTAATCTTGCCCCTATGAGCAGCAAGTGCATGAAAATACCCCGTATTACGGTCCCCCTTGACTCGCCATAAAATGCGAGATCTTTGACACCAATAGATCTCATCCGTTTTCCTTAGCCTATCAATGTCTTTGGCTAAAACACAAGCTCGACCCTTTGATGTTGTTGTAATAATACCTTGTTGCAAGTTATCAAGTTCAGACTGTTTAACTTGAATTGCATTTGATATACTTCCCAAAACCTCCCTTTTCCACTTTAAAAACCCCAGTCGAGCATTATGGATTGATTCAAATACTTGGTGACCAGGATCATTCACTCGATTTTTGTTCCATGCCTCACTGACCAAGGCCTTAATATCTTCGTATAGACACCATCCATCTTCAAACCTGAACCGAGGTTTGGGCTTAGGTTTGGGACGAGAACAGTCCCCTAAGCTTAATAATAGTGGAAGATGGTCTGAATAGTTTGAAGTTAGATGCTTTAAAGATGATCCTGGGAACAATTGTGTCCAACTTTTGCTAACAAGTCCTCGATCAATTCTTGCTCTGGTAGAATGAGGAGACACGAAATTATTACACCATGTGTAGGGGAATCCAGAAAATCCAATATCAAAAATTCCACAGTCTCGAACCACTTGGCGGAAATTTTCCATTTGCCAATTAGGACGAAGATGCTTGTGGGAAACATACTCACTATTACAACTAATTTCATTGAAATCACCAATGAAAAGACAAGGTAAAGTGGAGAGACCACTAAAAAACCTAAGTAAATCTCATGAAAGACGCCTCTTAGCCATATCATGATGTCCATAGAAACCCACGAATCTCCAAACTGCATCATCATTTTTGATGTTGGCATTGATATGATGAGAAGAATAAGATTTCACCTCAAGTTCGACTGATCGATCCCACATCAAAGCTAAACCTCCCCTTCTATCTTTGGATTCCACAAATAAGGCATTAGGCATCTTGACTTTATTTTTAACTAAATCACACTCTCTTCCTCTAATCTTAGTTTCAATAAGAAAGACAATGGCTGGTTTATTAAAACAAACTAAAGACTGTAAAGAACGAACTGCCCGAGTATTCCCCAATTCTCGGCAGTTCCAAACTAAAATATTCAATCTTCTCGGCTAGACTGCGGAGCAGTCTCAGCCGTTGGTGATATGGGAGTAGAAGCATCCAATCCATTGCTAGAAAGAGATTTCTTCTTGTGTGGTGAACCATCAGCAGTCTCCCAAGTATATGGATGATTCCTTTTCTTGGCCTTAATAGGGGTTTTGATTATCCCCAGTTTAGCCACCTCCTTTTTCTTACGAACAAGGACCTTGACGAACTTTCGTTGAACTAGTCATTTGAGAGTTTTTAAGCCCCTGAGAAATAATTAGTAAAGCTGGCTCTTTAATGGGTGGGTCAATGTCCTCCATGCTGGATTGATTGGTATAATTTCATTTTTTAATTGTAATGTATACTAATATTTTACTTTTGGTGATTTTTGTAGGGAAATTCAAAGAGGTAATATTTCATAATATTTCATATATCATTTCATTTTTTATATTTTTGTATGTTATTATCACTTGTCTCTAACTTTATCTTTAATAAAATTGTTGTAGGTAAACTTTTAAATTCAATTAATTTATGGATATTTTTTTTTAATTCTAATGTATACTAATAATTTACTTTGTTGATTTTTGTAGGCAAATTCGAAGAGGTAATGTTTCATAATAATATTTCCAAAATCAATTCGTTTTTTATATTTTTGTATGTTATTATCACGTGTCTCTAACTTTATCTTTAATAATGTTGTTGTAGGGGAACTTCAAAGAGGTGTTTTTGTTGTTTGGTGTTTATGTTGTACATATTTGGTGTTTATGTTTGGTGTTTAGGTTATACATATTTGGTGTTTGTGTTTGGTGTTTAAACTTTTAAATCATTTTGTTTAGTTTGTGTTTGGTGTTTATGTTGTACATATATTTTTCTTTTTTTTTATATTTGTTGTTTAGTATTTAGTTTATGTTTGGTGTTGTTGTTGTTGTTCATAATTTCCAGTTACCAGCATTGCAGTCTGGCTGTTGTGGTATCAAAACTGCAGCAGTCAGACTGTTTTTTTCTTACCATAATTTCCAGTTTAGAGTCGGGTGGTGTCGGGAATGGAGTCGGTTTAGTGTCGGCCTTCAACACATGAAAAATGTCATCTGGACAATATAGTGTCTAATTGGTGACAGTTGGAGTCGGGATTTTTGTGTCAGTTTGGTGTCGAAATAGAGTCGAAATATTTACTAATTAATGGTTCTACGTAGCGTCTAATTGGTGTCGGAATAATGTCAACCTTTTATTAAAAAAAAACGTAATAGTGTGTCTATTTAGTGTCGAGTTGGTGTCGATAATTGGTGTCTATTTGGAGTCGGATGGTGTCGATTTGAAATTAGAAGAATAATAAAATTTGGTGTCGATTTAGAGTCGAAAGGGTGTGCACGTTTGGTTTGCAGCATCAAAGTCGATTTGGTGTCGGTTTTAGGATTTAGCGACGCCTGGATTGTGACAATTATTTCCCGACTCCAAATCGACACTGATAGTCATTGGTGTCGATTTGGGGTCGGATTTTGGCGTCACTGAAAGTCTGTATTCTAGTACTGATTGTTATGTTCTCGATCTTAGCCAAAAGGCCGAGAAATGTACATATACTACCTTGATCTTAGACAAAATCCGAGAAAGGTATGAGTTTAACCATGCAAAGTTGTCTCCTTTTGCCTTCTTCACCTTGAGATTGTTAATAGAAAAAAAAAAAAAAAAACTCCTTCTACCCTAGCCCATTTAACTCACCTAATGGCAGGATTAACTCACCTAATGGCAGGATTAGATGATGCGCTCAATGATTTTTTGTCGAATACCACAAATGTCGGTCATAAGGCCTCCAAGGCAGTTGGTGTTGGAATATGATTTTAATATTGAATGCAAAACTGACATCTTGAGGGTTGTCTAGGTATAACTGAAGTGTATGGTGTATACACATAAAACAATATAAATTAATTTCAGAAGTCTAAGATTTAATGAGGTGAATGCACGGCCCAATTATATGTATGTCGAATATTGTTACATGGGTCGATTCACATATTTTTTAGTTAGCTGAAATTATTTTTTATACTGATGAAGTCTAAAATTACAAATGCATTCGATTATGTATATGGTGACTACCCATAAATTGAACGTCATTAGTATTGCTATTATAATTGTACCTTATGGTTACAATTGTATTCATTGTAATTTGTGTAACTTATGATTAATTAGTTGTCTTGAATACTACTAATTATACCATGATGGCAGTGGAAGTTACAATTAACCTTTTAATCACCTACGAATTTACTATATATGGAGGCTTCCTCCAACTTTCTAAGAGTAAAAAATTATTTTAGTAAGGGAGTTTTCTTGGTATTAATTTGAGGTGATAGTACAAGCTCTGGAGTTGTTTGAAGTGAGGTTTAGAGTGCTTCTAAGACCACAATTAGACAATTTTATCTTGGGAGGCAAACACATTATACGATGCTAAAGAAACTGTGATATCACGACTTGGTCCAATATTCTTAAAATATTTATTTAAATGAATTTTATGTTTTACTACATATACTATATCAATTTTCTAACATCTTAAAGCAAAATTTTGATATAGTAAAATCATTTTAAATGTAAATTGCCATATCATGAAATTTAAAGCATCATATTCATGAAAAATCTTGAATATGAAAATGTGGTGTTTTATTGTGTGACATGGTTACGAATCCTTATTTGAGCATAAATGAAATGGTCAATGTCTTGAACTGTTTCATTTTTTGGTTAGTGATCTCTTATATGAGAGAATTTTTTTGTATGCTTAGGAGGTCTTGTGAGCATGGTGCTCACTACCATGTGAGCCGTTAGATTAATAGTTTAAGTAATATTTTAATTCTCTGGTTGATATTTAATTGGGTATTTTTGTTCTTACATCTTTAAGTGGAAAAACAATAATAATGATATTTTGGGTATTAATGATAGAGTAATTAGCAATTAATTGAGATTGGAGAGAGGAAGTTAAATGCAATGATTACATCAGCTCACCAATGTCGAAGATATGAATTCTAATATTTAATCTCATTTAAAATAAATTGAAGTATAACTTTTTTTTCTAATTTTAATTATTTCATTCAAAAACCAATGAATTTTCTCAGTCTCATGTCATCTAGTAGAAAATGTCTAGAAGTTTAAAGACGTGGTCAGTGATTAAGAATATAAATAAAATTTTGAGTTAATCGGATAGCCTAGTGGAAAAGGCTCTTGCTAGTGACCAGAAGGTCCTGGGTTCGATACTCACCTCATCGCTAATTTATAAAAAAAAAGAATATAAATAAAATTTTAGATATATTTTTAGTGACACCATTTACTAATACACACTGGTGTTCCGTTCTTGTTCAATAACACCACTGAATAATATACATTGGTGTTGCATATTTCTTCAATAACACCACATAAAATTGATTTATATATCTTTACTAGTATTAATCTCATTTTAGATATATTTCTTCAATAATAAACAATTCTAGTATTAATCTCGTTTTAGATATATTTTTAGTGACACCATTTACTAATACACACTGGTGTTCCGTTCTTGTTTAATAACACCACTGAATAATATACATTGGTGTTGCATATTTCTTTAATAACACCACATAAAATTTATTTATATATTTTTACTAGTATTAATCTCATTTTAGATATATTTCTTCAATAATAAATAATTTTAGTATTAATCTCATTTTAGATATATTTTTAGTGACACCATTTACTAATACACACTGGTGTTCCGTTCTTGTTCAATAACACCACTGAATAATATATATTGGTGTTGCATATTTCTTCAATAACACCATATAGAATTTATTTATATATCTTTACTCGTATTAATCTCATTTTAGATATATTTCTTCAATAATAAACAATTCTAGTATTAATCTCATTTTAGATATATTTTTAGTGACACAATTTACTAATACATACTGGTGTTCCGTTCTTGTTCAATAACACCACTGAATAATATACATTGGTGTTGCATATTTCTTCAACAACACCACATAAAATTTATTTATATATCTTACTAGTATTAATCTCATTTTAGATATATTTCTTCAATAATAAATAATTATAGTATTAATCTCATTTCATATATATTTTTAGTGACACCATTTACTAATACACGCTGGTGTTCCGTTCTTGTTCAATAACATTACTGAATAATATACATTGGTGTTGCTTATTTCTTCAATAACACTATATAAAATTTATTTATATATCTTTAAAAAGACTTTGGTAAGGTAAACAACGACCTGTGCAGTCGTTGATAGCCTTACCAACGGCTGGGCAGGTCGTTGATTACCTGAGAAACGTCCTTAGGGGTCGTTCCCCAGCCACGACCTCCAGAGTCGTTGGTTGCCTTACCAACAACTGTTGAGGTCGTTGTTAAGGCAGCCAACGACTGTGTAGCTCGTTGGGGGCACTTTTTACTATTTAAATTCATATTTTACTATTTGGGTGTGTATATAACAGCTCAGCAATGGGGGTGAGTAAGACAGAAATATTACTCATATAAAACTTTGTTCGATAGACCTCGGAAATGGAGATTGAACTTTATTTGAAGCAAATATATTACCAACTACAACGTGGAAATGTTGAAAAGAATCTTCAAATTCAACGAAAGCATTCCCACTATAATTTCCATGTCGTGCAGGATTATGTATAAATAGTCAACAAAAAATCTACATACGGTACCCATTTTCTAGTATTTTAAAACGATCACGTACACAAGCTTCAACTCAAAACATATAAATTCCTATTAATTTTAGACTTGTTATGAATTAATCAAATAGCTGACTGAAAAAGATTTTTATTGTTAGTATCAAAAGGTTTTGGGTTCGAAACTCACTTCATCGCTTTAATTTACAAAAAAAAGGTTAGACTTGTTGTTATGCAACGCTAATTTTTTTTGTTATTTTAAACCTTAAATCTTATATGTCTATGAAAAATTTCAATTCATGAACATTATCCAGTTTTAATTTAAAAAGAAAAGGTGATTTGTTTAAACTGAAAAATTATAAAACTAGACAATATTCATGAAAAAGAAAAAGTTAGTAATTAGTAAGTGATAACATTTATGAATGAATTTAGTATAATAATAATTGAATTTAAAGGATTACAAAAATAAAAAATTATTTTATATCAATTGAAAAGTAAAATTGACAATATATTTGTGGGAGAATATATGAAGCACATATTTTTAAAGTACTGATTGTATGATATAACTGATACGAACATACATAACATGCGTCCATTATTTTTTGTCAATGAAAAGTTGTCAATTTTTTGTACAACACACATGATGCGAACGTACATAACATGCGTCCATCCATTATTTTTTGGTCAATGAAAAGGAGATCCACTATACACATAACACACCAGAATAGTGTTTAATTACTGTTTCATTTCTCAGATTTGGTTTAGGTATTTCTACTTTTAACACCGGAAGGACGAAATGAAGCTTTTGGTAGACAATGGATCAAGAAAATATTGTAATATCTTTTGGAAATCAACTAGTGCAGGATGTCTCCATAACCTTGGAAATATTGTCATTAAATATTTCAATGAGTCAAACAATGATTTTATGTTAGCTTCAACTTGTAATGGCGATTTTAGCCACAACATTATCTAATTTCAATATAAATCATTTATAAAAATAAAAATTAAAAAAAAGAACGGTACTTACCATAGCGGTGAAATTACAATTTTATGTCCCACTTAAATCGTTTCACCTCTAAAATTCACTATTCTAATGTGTGCGTGTTTATAACAGATCACATGAAAAGTCTACAATATTTACATGCATTCGCTAAAATATTCAATGTACGTTCCGTAGCTTAATACTCCGTAAATTTTAAGTACAGTTGACCAAACCAAACCCCAAACCCCCAATTTTATTTTATGAACAAGCTTCCAACAAACCAAAGACAAAACAAAACATCCTCAATAATAATAGTTGATCAAGAAATGGAAGTTAAACAAAGAGTAGTCAAGACTTTAGTCACCAAACTCAGCTCCGTTTCCGAACAAACCCGTCTAGAAGCTCTGAGCGAGCTCCGTTTGATCTCCAAATCCGACGCCGTCAGCCGCCCCTTCATCTCCGATTCCGGCGCCATCCCTTATTTGTCGGAGACCCTTTTTTCCGATTCCGATATCTGCCAAGAAAACGCAGCCGCTACGCTGCACAACCTCACGATTTCATCCAAGGATGAAATCATGTCGACTAGTGGCGTTCTTGATTCGTTGTCTCATGTCCTTCGAAACCCCGCCTCCCCTTTTGCCTGCCAGTGCGCCTCCGCCACCATCTTCAACTTGTTAATGGTGGAGGCCTACCGCCCCATCATCGGCCAAAAAAGGGACATTGTGTATGCCCTTATTGATATAGTCAAGTATCCTCGATCGACCAGCAGGTCGATCCAGGACGCGGTTAAAGCGTTATTTGGAATAGCGCTTTACCCGCTAAACCGAGCTCAGATGATTGAGCTTGGGGCGGTGGGCCCGCTTTTTACTTTAGTGTGTAAGGACGGGCGGGTTGGGTTCGTTGAGGATAGTACCGCGGTTATTGCCCAGCTGGCTGGGTGTGAGGAGAGTTGGGAGGCGTTTAAGAAGGTTTCGGGTGTGAGGATATTGGTGGATTTATTGGATCAAGCCACGGGTTCGAGTCCTAGGACGAGGGAGAATGTGGTGTCCGCGTTGTTGAATATGGCGAGATGTGGTGAAGATGAGGTTGAGGGGCTCCGGGGATTGATCGGGGTGGAGGCCGTCGAGGGGATTCTTGAAATCGCGGAGAATGGGACCGAGAAAGGGAAGATGAAGGCGTCGGGGTTGTTGAAGATTCTTGATCTGGAAGATCAGCTTGTTGAATTGGTAGAAGGGAAAGATGGATATTTGTCAAGTAATTCAAGTTTCACTTCCTTTTGAATTCGAGTTAGAGCAAGATTATGTTCAGTTGTAATAAGTTCGATTTAGTGGTTTCGAGAGCTAACTTGTAGTAGGATCATAACTTTCTACATTTCGTATCGTTGTATGTCCCTATATTTATGTTTGATAGATTGAATACTGATAAATCGTAGATGTATAGCTACTCGTTTTAATGTCTTTTTTGTTCCATTTGGCAACTAGTTTCCCAATTGTCACAAAATTTGTTGACATAAATGTTGAATCTAATCGGTTGTAGATGGATAAATCTCATAACATTATTAGTACTACATTTGAAAGGTCTTACTCAACCAATGTGGTATTGGCTTTTCAGTACCATCTCACATGTATAACCTAATCCACTTGGACCGCATATATGAGGTTTACACGTGACCTTAATCAGGGGTAGCTCATAATATCATGTTAAAAAACGTATTTATATTAAAATCAATTGGTTGTAGACGGATAAATTCAGGACCTTCCACCGTCAGCGCACCATTGGTTGTGACCTCGGAGTCATCTCCGCTGCCCTTCACAAGAAAATCAATGGAACTCTCTCATTAATCGGTGTAATTTGCTGGTGTTAAATTTTGGCTAATTAGGATTTTGTATGAAGGTGAGGCAGATTTTGTATGTCAATCAATATTATGAAGGGATTATTTAATAAAATTTTGTCTAGGGGTTTAATAGAAGGGGAGGTAGGCGGCTAGACATTTAGGTTCATATAAGACCAATAGAATTTAACCAAATTGGGGGGGGGGGGGGGGGGGGGGGGGTCATCTAAGGTGATCTGTTATACACACAAGAATAGTGTTTTGGTGCAAAATGACTATTTTATCCCCCTAGTTGTAAGTGTAATAATAACGATAATTAAGTTGGGGGGATAATAGACATTTAACATCCAAAAAAACCACAATTCTAGTGTGTATAGTGTTGCTCGTCATCTAGGCAATAGTGCAACACCAAGGCAATATCTGAAAGCGAGGAAAAAATAACATTAGCACTAGTCATGACTCATAAATAATGTTACTGTTGAACCAGTAGGACGTGCAATAGACCCGTGTAATAACGAATGAATAACACTTGCATTCCTCACGAGTAATATTAGAGCGGCAAACAAGTATCCCCGTTCTCGAGTAATTGCAAAATATCGTTATAAGTAAGCAGTAAGCGAGTTCAAAGAATTTAAATAAATAAAACAAGCCAAATGACAATCGAAAACCTAGGAGAACGCGTAAAAAGGGGTGCAATAGAAATTAAGAACGCAAATTACATGTCCAAATCCTCTAATGCCTTACAATACTTATCAAATAAGCAACTCAATCATGTAAGCTCAGAATACATTCAAACAAGAGCCTGCATTCATACAATATTAACCACAAGGAATTTAGAAGGTAAACACAAGACAAACAATAGCATTGACAAAATATACAAGTAATCAAATATTATTGCTGGCGAATAGCCACAAACTAGATATCTGAATCAATGGCTTCCAACCTTTTCCTCTCTGCAGATCAAGTTCCGCTTTGTTCTCCACTCCAATCATTTGTTACTATTTTGGGGTCTACCAATAAGTCTGCACTGTTCAGGCAATAAGGACGACATAACTTGCCCGTTAACAGGGAAAAGTTCGCCATCAATACCACATCCGTTGTGAGTATGCTTCCCAGGTTTGATCTTGACTGACTTCACCTGCAGAAAGTACACTATTATAGCCAGAAGCAAAAGTATTTACCATCGTTAAGGGTAAAAAGCAAAATTAGATGCATACACAGGAACACTTCAAATAATATATACCCTATTGCTAAAAGCTTCGCTGGTCAAAGAAAGAGATCTGGAACAGGTGGAATCAAGCTTAAATTATTGCATTAAAAATTTTCCTATTTTGGTCATTGTTATACTAGGTGCATGTCCCATCATATATATGTTTGTTTTACCTTTATATATTCAACATACGGCAGTGCAACGTGTTTACCCGTCTGCAAGCTTGTTAAAAATCTCAACAGTCTGAACCTACCAGTACCGTGTACCAACAGCAAATCCAAATTGTTGTCGTCGTGTTCAGCTTTTGGTGCCAGTACTTGTGAACTTAAACTCTGAACTGTTTTACATGCATGGTTGCATATCAGGATGCCCAAAAATTTACCCTTAGTGGATACCCATTTCTCTTGTACTTCATTAACGGTTTCCATCTTTTTAAGTGTTTCACTCTCTTCTGATGGGCCAGGCAGTTTAATGCGATTCTCTCCATCCCAATTATGATCAGTATCCCACCTTGGTTCAGAGTCCCAAATTGGACCAGGATCTGACATTGTTGATGAAATATCTTCTTTATCGTGTGTTGCATTTCCCCAAGCGGTCCTTGTTGTATCATTGGAGATGGTCAATCCAGTCCACCCTTTATCTGCCCTGGACTTGGATCTGGTCCTAGGAGTAACAGAAGGAGGCAGCTGATGATGGATAACTTCTGGTTCAGCTGTCGGATTTTTTCTGCCAACAGATAACCGCTTCGATTTTGGATCTATAGCGCGCACATAATCTGAAGGCTCGGTGCTACTGCAGGTTGTATCCATGTCTCCTCCTCCAGACATTCGACTTGGAGTCATAATAGAATCAATGCTTGACAAACTAGAGGGGCGAGGAAGACTCTCTCTCCCTGATCTTTTCATAATGTCACTATACAGTTCAGTCATGTCAACTACTTCCTGGTCCAGTGATACCTTTCCATCACCAGTTGCTTCTTTGGATGCCGGAAGATATTCAACTTCATAACTGTACTTCGGCAAGCATAAAAATTTGAGAAAACCAGCTACAAAGTAGCGCAAGGGACCAAATCTTTTTTGGTACTTCTCAGAAAGTTCAAGGACTGCATTACAGAATACAAGATATAAATATCCCAACTTTGAAAGGATAAAGATAGGAAGACAAGACTATGAAAACTTTTCGGCAGTAGCCAATATGAAGGACAACAAATCATCCAATCCCAATTAAGGAAAGGAGTGTAAATGTACTATTACACATGGCATTGTAAGTGTCAGATCGAAGGTGGCGAATTTGTAATGCTACACTAGAGTATGGAAGGGTACATGTTAACAATATAAAAATAGATCATTAAAGATAGAGGAAGCAGTGCATATATTATAACATAGAAATTCGAAGAGACAAAGATAATCTTGACCATCACAAATTTGAAGCACTTTATCTCAGAATTCAGTTTGACCCTTACGACTAACCAAAAATACAGCTGTGCTACAAAATCATATTCAATAATGCTGTGCATGCCGTTCTAGTGATACATACGCTTTGCATGCACGATAGATATGCTTCGCATCCCCAATAGTAATCCAGTGTCATAAGCAAATCCACTTACCATCACTAACAAAACCGAAGTATGTTACTGTTGTTCCAAAGTGAATAGCACCACTCTGGATCCACTCAACAGCAAAAACATCTGTTGTAGTAAGACCTCCCTATAAGCAATGAAGTGTTAGAACAAAAAAACTTGTTATGGCCTCTCAACTTACTCAGGCGTGGTAGATGTACTGAATGATAAATTAAAAAACATTTTTACATCGTATCAGATTGAGTGCAGGCTAGTGCATACTTCTCTTAGTATAACAGTTGATCATGAGTGACATCAGAAGACTTCATATCTATTGCACAATTACAGATAAGTATACAGCCGTCATCTAAAATGAAACACTTGATCTGTGCAATATAAGGATTTATCATTAGCATTCTCAAATGCCAGCCAATAGGAGGTCTTTTCAGCCCATTTTTATATTTTTGTATCGTTCAATCTGATAGATTTATACAGCAAGAAAGGCTAAAAACTAACAAGGTTCAAGCCTGAACTTAAAAGTTTAAAAGCAAAAGAATCAGCTTACTTGTCTAACTATGGTCACTTTTCGCTTATTAATTACTCGTTTAACTAATTAATGGAAATAAAGGGTCTCTAGAATAAGTGACTAGATCATACATCTGACAAAATCAAGACATGAACTCTTTAAAAGAACTCTGTATTTCATATAGCAACAACAGGTTCGGCCCCATCCCCAGATAAACCATAGTTACCCTCATCAGAATCATCATAAATACTTTAGAACATAATAGATCACCAAAATCAGTTCCTGAACAAGGTGATATACCTTCACTATAACTAGTGCAGCAGATATAGGATCTTTCACTCCAAGAATAGTCCAGACTAAGGAGTTATCTGATCCGGCAGGTATAATGCCGATTGGTACTGAAATTGCTTCCTTTTGATTGTCTCTGCTAAGCAATCCATTCAAAACCTGCATTTTGAACAGATTTAAAGTGCTTATTTGTTGTTGGAAATTCATGGAGTTATTTATATCCAAGCAGCAAACTGCAGATAAATACTCCATGCAGCATCACAGAGATGGGACGATGAAACATGTACTACATGATGGGGAATAACTCTTTTTTAAAATTTCAATATCTCACTGATTTTTACGCCAAGGAACTGTATGCAGAAAAATAAATAAATAAACTTGCAATGAGTAGAAGATATCATCCCTGGTAATTCTATATCAGTGAAAAGCATGCTTAAACAAGTTCTCCTTCTACAATACAGATTCATATAGAAATGGGTGAATGAGTCCTGAGGTTTCTTTAGTAAAAGAACAACCACTACTTGCGCTTCTTATCTATTGTGCAGTAGTACAAGGCGTGCAGTTGATCTTGAGTCAATTCGGAAAACCTCATATTATCATAGGGTAAGGTTGCATACAATCTAACCACTCCTTACCCCGCCAAGGCAGGAGTCTCTTTTAAAGGCATTGAGCATGTAGTCAAAACACTATCCTCTTCGCCACCACTGAACTCGAATGCTACAGTTAGAGTCCTATATCTCTATCTCCACTTCCGCCATTGCATTCAAGCCACCTAATTGATTGATTCATACCTACCCTAATCTTTTTGATGATCAAATAAATTAATAAGATAATTAATTATCCATTCCCCTCCTAATGTAGGAAAACCTTAATTGAGTACACCCATCCACAGCTCTTCACTATTTCCACCAATACAATTCAAAAATATTTCTCCAGCAGGTTATAGTAGGAAAATTCAAGTGGAGAGATGGTTAAGTTTGGAACTCCAATATAACCAATCATAGTTCACTGCTTTAAGATCATCTGCATCAAGTTTCTCTTGTTCCAACATCAGTGGAGCCCCATTTCACAAATTCCGCTTATTTCCTTTGCTTCATCCCAGAGAAATGTGTAGAGTGAAGCAAGAGTACAGTGGAGGCAATTGAGTTATGGTTGTTGACATAGTGGAGAGATGGAGACTGAAATGCAAATTTGAGGGTCGAGTTCTCAGCTTTAAGGATTATTACTAAGTGGATTGGGCCGGAGAGAAAAACCAAGACAGCAGAATATTGCTTACATAAAAAAGGGCACATATGACCTTAAGTATGCCAAACCTTGCAAGACATTCGGAGTAATTTTGTTAAGGCAGCTGGCACCAAAATTTGGTGGTCAAGGTGACTTTCCAAGTATATGAGACCAAAGAGATGGGTTTTCCTTAGGAGAGCCAACTGTAATAACCTAGGAACTATAGTAATAAGCAGCAGATCTTCAAAGCCAGACAAGTTCGGACATCTTTCAGTTAACAAGAAGCAGAAAACAAGATCACCATAAAATGACCTTTTAAGAAAGCAGCAATATTAGGGGTGAAGATGTCAAACCCAGCATAGACCATAGACAAATTCACAGATAAAAACATCAATGTACGAACATGTAAAGATGTATCAAAAGTAGTGTCAAAGTAAATGAAATTAACTATGTGCAGCATATGACAAGTGGTAGCACAATAGAATAAAACCACAACTTTTACCATTTCATTGCTCGTTTAGAATGTTGGGATAAATCTATAAAAGAACATTGGGGTAAGACGAGCCTACTAGATAACAGGATGACCTCACCTCAATAAGAAATTTGATTAAGAAAAAAACATGTGTTAACACTGACCTCATTCACTATTCCATCACCTCCAACACATATAATTCCTGCAGGTAAAATGAAATAACATAATAAAAATATTTTACCAGACAGATCAAGGAACTTAAGGTTACTAAAGAGAAAAATCAGCATTTGTAACAACAACCGTCAGGGCAAGTGCTGAAATCAACAGAGGATGCAAGCTTCCTGGCATGACCAGCAGATGTGGTCTTCACTATCTTCATCTCAAACCCTGCAAGCTGCAAGCTGCAAGCTCAAAAATAGGCCTTAATTTTGGATTTTGTAATACTATTGGAATGAAAAGGAAAAATTACTAAGGCATTATGATGGATCATTCAACTAATCATGAATGACCAATGGTATATCACATTTACCTTCTACATTTACATAACTACTCCCCATTCTCATATTCATAATGCAGAGTTGCAAATCCCTCATTGCTCATACAAAGTTGGTTTATTTTTAAACATCATATTATTTCCAGTTCATATGCCTAGTATAATCATATAGGTAAGCCATCACCCTCACACAGATAACCAACCCCAAGAAATTCCCAAAAATATAAAGAACAGAGGTTCTATCCTCCACCTGCATACAAACTAACTGATCATATCCACAAGCACAGGCAGAAAAACCAAGTTTACCATTACATTATCGGTAACCATAATCACAGATCAGCTAGTATCAAGAGAAAAGAAATTTTCAAATTAGAATTTATGCCACTAAGCATTACTCCTAGTTTAATAAAAATATGAACATAAGATAAAAGGAATGGATAAAATATATAAACTTAAATGAATTTCTTCTCCATAATGTACTCTCTCTTTATAGTATTTTGCATCAGACACAAAGACGTGTATCTGTGTGAGTGAGAGAAGGAGAGGGAGAGACAAGAGACAAAATGAACACACTATATTACATTATTATCAATTACAGAGACAAACTGAGCACACTATACAGGTCCACACAGACTAAAAAACAATAAGAGGGTGTTGTGCAGCAGAAGCTCGCAGCATATGCCATTAACTTACTTTGAAAATAGGTTCCACCATGCCATGAAATACTTTAGTTGAACGACCACGTCCAGATCGAGGATTCAAGATTACAAGAATTCTTGGAGGACTTTTACATCTTATATAGACTTCTGGAGGAACTTCAGTAAATTCTATATTTTGCTTCTTTGAAGACTTCAGTGGATGAGGTAACAAGTTCACATGACACTGCTGATCCGCAAACGCGCTCACCCAGTTGATAGCCTCCTCGGGAGTAGAAGATAAGAAGCGCAAATCTTTCCTGGTCCTCCCTGTTTTCTTAAAGCACGAAATACCATATGAAGGATCTCTAACAGGGTATGCATGTACAGTGAAATGTCTGAGACCAAAACAATAAGATACCTGCTCAAATCAAATTAAAGAAAATTCACTTTTCCTTCAATGCTATACTTATTCACTCGATATTAGGAACCAACTTAAGAGACATACCGAGACAACATCTTCAAGAAGTATCACTTGTGAACCCCAAACCAATGCCTTGCTTGTAAGCTTAGCATCTATAGCATTCTGGGATGTCCATTCAGATGATTTTTCTGCATCTGAATTTGGGTTTGCCTTTTTCTTATCCAAGGCGAGTTTTCTTGAAAATACTTCATACCCTAATAAGTCGGACTGCTCATCTCCAATATCGATTCTAGTTTCCACTTCATTTTCCTTTTTCTGGTTGGCATTGCTTACACTAATACTTCCCTTGGAGGAACTCTTTCCTTTACTACGTTTTTCTGGGAAGACGATAGGTGAGTTGTGTTGGCTGGTTGATATCTGAGAACATAATCCCATACGACGAAGAGACTGCTGGGTGCTCAGTCTCAAAGAATTGTTCTTGGAAAGACTACTACCGGTCTGCATCCTACTATAATATAGCGAAGGGGATGAAGCAGCAATAATTAGCTACCAACAACAATGTTTCTCATGATCCAGTGAGGTGAAGATTTAACGTCCAGACCCTGACCTGACATTACAGATGAGCCTGCTGACAGTCGCTTTATAAAATAAATAATAGCCTCTTTGAAGATAAAACATATTGCGATACTTCAGCTAAATTTATGCATTGATTTTTTTCGTTCATAAAGGCACAGGTATATATCATTTTACTAGAAAATGCAATTTCTGATATCCCGTTATGGAACAAAGTAATGCATTAAACACGAAATTATGAATAGTTTGTGCATGCCAAATTAGTAGTCGGTAGAGCTTTTTCAGTTAACCAACTGAAAGCTTTTGTAATTTTCCTATCAACAAAAGTTAGAAATCAAGTACATATGGCTAACTGCTAGAAAAATAGAACTAACTCAATTCAACTACATCTACATAGTTTAACCTCTTACAAAATATAACTAACAATCGTTGCATCACTTTCCGTGTCTTCGAACCAACAAAAGAAGACATTCTTAGAATAAAAGTCAATAGAGAGTCAATAGGCCAAGTTATTCGCTCTAAGGAAATAGCAAATTACTATGTCCAACTAATATGCAAGTTCATTCACAAGAACGAATTTACAGATTACAATATCCGTAACATAGAAACCGCACAAAAACATCAGTTTTACCAACTATAACTCGAAAATTCGCACAAAATCAAAAATTTCATCCGGTCATCAATATCCTCACATCAAAGACGAAACGTAATGCTAAATTGGAATACGCCGGAATCACTTCAAGAACTAAATAACCGATCAAATTATAATTCAATTATCTCCATGCCTCAAGATCCTAACTCTCCACTAATTTAGTCCAATTTTCAAAACCCAAATAAAATGCAAGTTCAAAAAATCACTACTCCAAATTATCGTCCAATTTTAAGTAAAATTCAGCAAAATATCGACGAATTTAAAACCTAAGAAAGAACCAAACGGACTCAAATTCCAGATCCTAATTTATCACTATCTAAACTCAAATTTCTATACCCAAATATAAACTAAAAAATTCATTACGCAATCCAATTATGTTCCAAATTTCAGTACAATTCTCCAAAACTATTACTAATTTTGAACAAGACAATGAAAATTGAATTACAGTACACAATCATAAGAAAGAGTACCTTGTTAAATAAAGAGGTGGAGATGGAGTATTTGGATATCGATGACGTGGCGGATGAACGGAGATCAGCTGAGGGAGGTGGTGGGTGGGGGGGGGGGGGGGGAAGGGTGATGTTTTGTGGTTGGAAAAAAATGATAATGTGCCAGATGACCAAAGTGGACAACATTGTCGTATTTATTTTTTCAATCACTCTTAAATGTATTATTGAATATTAAAAAATGTGAATTGTATTTTTAAATTTTTAAGCGTAGTAATTGAGAATTTGAATAAGTGTAAAGTAATCGTTTGAACTCAATTTATATATATATGTAATGTCGGTGTTAGTACATTAACAAAAGGTTGACGGAATATAACGGGATAATAAATCAAATAGTAAATGGATTCATTGATCACTCACGTTTGTTACAAAACACTAGTCGATCACAAAGTATGACTGTATATACTCTCGATCATTCATGTTGGGTATTATGCATACTTTTGGTCACTCACACGTTTTTTTTTTTTTGAGCAATTCTTGATTTTTCGAAATTTTTAACATTTTGGTAAGGGTATTTTAGTCATTCTCTCATAATTTTGTCATGTAAATGTAGAGTGTAATGGAAGTTAATGAAAGTTAGTGATCAATGAACCCTTTTGCTCTAAATAAATATGTGTGGCGAAAACATAATTTTGGAATATGTACGATCCAGACGGTGATGCTTGTGATGAGTATGTGAAGATTGGAGAAACCACTCACTTGAGTGCACTCGCAATTTTTGCGAAGGAGTAATTGCCCTGTTTCAAGATGAATACTTAAGACGACCAAATGTTTCTGACATGCAAAGGTTACTCCAAGTTGGTCATGAGCGTGGTTTCCCTAGAATGATTGGAAGTATCGATTGCATGCACTGGCAGTGGAAGAATTGTCCTAAGGCTTAGCAAGGCCAATTACTAGTGGACACAAGGGCACGGCAACCATTATCCTAGAGGCAGTCGCGTCATATGATTTGTGGATATGGCATGTTTTTTTTTGCATGCCCGGTACACTGAACGACGTAAATGTACTAGATAGGTCCCTGGTTTTCGATGACATTGAGTCTGGTGAAGCTCCAACGGTGAACTACATTGTGAATGGTCGTCAGTACAATATGGCATACTATCTTGCCGACGGAATCTACCCAAAATGGCCTGTATTTATCCAGTCGATTCAGGTTCCCCAGGGAAACAAAGCACAATTGTTTGCCAAACAACAAGAATCGTGCAGGAAGGATGTGGAACGTGCATTTGGGGTGCTCCAAGCACGCTTTGCCATTATTCGTCAACCAGCTAGGATGTGGGATATGGATGTTCTAGGTAAAATAATGAGGGCATGCATTATTTTACATAACATGATTGTGGAGGATGAACGAGATACATATACACGTAATTGGGAAAATGTTGAGTTCGAGCAATCGGATAGCCCTGGGTCGAGCAATCGTAATTGGGAAAATGTTGAGTTCGAGCAATCAGGGGTCAAATCAAAAAACATTTAAAGCATGCATGTACAAACAAAAAAACGGTGGCCGAATTTTTCAGACTTTGTTCAAATTTATAATTTTATATCACACTCTCATACACTCCTAAATCCCAAAAAAATCTCCAATTTTGAATTTTGATAATCGACTTTCTCAATTTTGTACGCGTATACATACAAAAATACTCATATAATCCCCAAAGTGATGAGCCTATCCACATTAAAGAACTCAACTAATGTTTGCGATCGAACAAAGTAATGTTTCCGATTGTGTTTATTTCACATAAAGCGAAATTGATTTACTGATTCTTAAGGTGTGATAAAGCAACTTACTTGACGAGAGAACTGGAGGGAGGAGGCAAGAGGTGAGGACGGCCGGCAGCTGGAAGCCTAGAACGGCGGTTTTCTCTCTTCTAGAAGGCAGGGGAAAAAAGTGGGAAAAGATGTAAAAAAAAACGGTGTAATTTTTTGGGATGTAAATTTCTCGAAAAATAAATCGAGAAAAAAATTGAAAAAAAAATTGAAAAAGATAATCGAAAAAGAAAATCGAGGACGAAAAAGAAAATGAAAGTTTAAATTTTAAAAAAGTAACCAAAAAGTAAGCTTAATTGTTTAAAAATTATATGTTTTTAAGTGATTTTGGGGGAAGAGGGTTGGGATTTTTAATTTGACCCCAAAAGTAAGTTAATCTAAGTTAAAGTATTAAAAATTATATTTTTACCCCAATTTTAACTGAAAAATTAACGTGGGGACCAAACTACAACTTTCGGAGACTATTTTGCACCCGTGCCATTATTGGGGGCCAAAGTGCAATCTGGTGCCACTTTCGGGGACCATTTCGGCAATTCTCTCAACATATGTATAAATGTTTGAATCCGAATCGAATATTCGGTTTGAGTTCAAAATGAACATATTTGAAAATAAATAAAACATTAGTAGCCATTCTCATTCATATCCGTTTATCATTCGAATAGCAATCGTGTTCAAATTCGATTCATATTCGAACTCAAATATTCGCCAATTCTATCATATTGAAAGCCAAAGCATAAACATTATAATAGTGATCATGCATTTATTAAATTCTATATTAAACATAAACAACGTTTTTGCTAAACAAAAAGGACAAAATAAGACAATTTGTTGTATCTTGTCCTATTTGTGAGCCAAAATATCGAAAACATGGGCCATGCCAGGGCTTGTCATGGCTCGTCGTTTATAGCCATACGACAAATGGAAATTTTGTCGTGTTTGGTACTTTTTCCAGTAGTGATATTTGTATATGTGGACATGAATTGATGGTCTTTCTACCTAACAAATTTAGATGTTCTATCAAAAGAGTAAAGTTTTAACAAGGTATCAAAACATACAACCGCCAAGATGTACAATCGTAAATTCTTATACATGAAGAAATAAAAGGTCAAGTTGGTGGAGTAAGTGGCCGATGGCGCAATAGCCTAGTGGCATCCGACCCAACCTTTCATGCAAGAGGTCATGGTTCGAACCTTGTTAAAGAAAAATTTATCTCATATTATACTCTAACTCTCTATTATTTAACAATTTATGTATGCATTGTTTGTAATAGTATTCATAATTTATCGCTAATTTACAAATAAAAAGTTTGTTGAATTTCACTTGAGAACTCAAAAAGTGGAATGAGGCTTTTTAGCGCGACTAAGAATAGGAATTGAGGGTTGGGGGTATTTATAGAGTGAGTTTTAAGGCATTTACATACGACCCAGCTCACTTAGTAAGACCCGGCTGTCAACACTTTGTTTTGGGCTGAACTAGGACTAATATTGTAGTTCAAATAGTGTAGTGGATTTCCTAGTCCACTTTTTCCCCTGGTACTATCCCTTTTGTAGTTGTGTTTGTGTTCGGTTATTATTACATCGCTTATTTTCAAAAAAAAGCAATGAACACAAGTAGTGCGTAACAATTCACAAATAACGGTAAACAATTCAATTGTATGGGTTCATCTAATCCCTAGTAATAATGAAAGTAGTTCATAATAATAAAATTACAAGACATAATTGTCTTAAATTAAACATGAATAGAATAAAAATCAATTGAAGAACTGAAGCGATCCGAAAATAGTAAAAAACAATCGGATGATGCTGCCATCCTCTTTTCTTCTTTTTCGTGAACACAACTTAGGTCACCAAAATCCCATTAACATCAAATTGGCGGCTGACCCTTTTATCTTCAATAATTTGGGCTCTTTTTTTTCTTGCTCGCTAATTGTCGCTCATTTATCGTTCTGGCTTGACTATATTGTAGACTTTTGTTGGACTATAGTCGACCGTGGCTCAAATTTGTAATTGAATCCTCAACAAAGGTTTAGGGGGAGGGAGGTGCGAAGAGAAACTCAACTATTTGGAGGGAGGGTAAGGCTGGCTTTGGAGGAAGAGATAGAAGATAAGGGTTTTATTATTTAAGGTCTAAAACATGGCGTCTCAAGAGAAGCATACTGGTTTTTCTCACGGCGGAGAAGATGAGGAGACAAAGAGGCAGAGAGAAGCTGAGTAGTAAATAAGCTATGCGGCTTGGTTTAAGGAATGTAAATGAACCCTACTTGCTTTTATAATGTAGGGTTCTTGTTGGAGTTATTAATTGTACTCTGATCCGGGCCCTAAATGGATCGATCTATGTTTAGGGCTGCCTTTTAAATTGGGTCATGGCCTTTCTAGGTCATTAATCGGACTATGGTCCATTACTTGTACATGTAAAAATCTCTTTGTTTTGCTTAATATAAATCATCGCTTATTACCAAAAAAAAAAACAAATAATTCTCATCCCAAAAGTCAACTATTCGTATAAAAACATTGAATTTAATAATTAAATTCAATCAATTCCAATTTTTCTCACTAAAATATGACAATCAGGGAAAATGATGCATTCTAGTACATTGACAATAAAATCCAATAGAATATATAAATTTTACGCTAAAAAACTCATTTAAACTGGTAATAAAAATGCATTCATCAGGAGTCGCGATTTGGGGTTTTGGGGGGAGAGGGGTCGCGAGTTTGGGTTATTTGAAGGGAGGGGGGGGGCAAGATTTAGGTTTTTCGATGATTGGTGGTGGAAATGGTGTTGGTGGTGGTGGTGGAGTTGGTGGGATGATAGAGAAGAAGAAGAAAAAAGAAAAAAGAAAAAAGAAAAAAGAAAGAAGAAAGAAGAAAAGAAGAAGAAGAAGAAAAAAAGAGAGGAAGGTTGATGGATGTCGTGGGATATGGTGAAGAAGAAGAAAAATCAGGAAGAAACAGAGAGTAGTAAAATAGAAGGGTTTCATTAAGGGTAAGATAGGAAGTTCATGGGAGAGATACTCAACCTAAAAAGTTAGGGAAGAAGGTAGAAGTTAAAAAAGATGGGAAACGAGGGCATTCTTCCAATCTTCTCCGCATTATATCACCAATGGAAATGCATAAATCATCTCGACAATTATAGTCTATTGAACTTATTTTTTTATTTTTTAAGATTAGGCATTGGTTCAATTTCAATTGGTTCTCTTATTGACCAAACCGATATCGATTCGGTTTCGATAAACGTTGAAACAAAATTGGTTCGGTTTCGATCAGTTCCAAAAATTTTGGTTATTTTTCGTTTGATTTAGTTCGGCTTGGTATTTTATACACACCGCTGATAGAAAATGGGCCGAATGGGTATATAATGCCCCGCGTCTTCTCAATTTTCATCTTTTGTTTCTTTAGTAAAAGAGTAACGGAGAGCTTAGAGCTATCCTAGTGAAAAATACAGGAAAAGTAGATAAATCTCCATTTATTTTCTCAAATGGTAAAAGTTTTCATTTTTGTTCTTCAATTTTTATGTTACAAATTTATATTTATTGATTATTTGAAGATAAATATTCATTCTATTGAAGTATATTTCCATTTTTTTGTTAGGATTTATTCAAGAAGGCAATACAACACTCTGGTTCGCCATCTGAATTTGCCCTTCAAACCGTGCAGGAAGCAATTAAGCCTCAGGTCAATCTCTTTGCCCGCTTTATTTAACGTGTCCCGATGCCTTTGAAGAGGCTCCTAGGTCGATAAGTGGGTCGGGTTGTACCCAAGGTTATTGTTGTGGTAAGGTGGAGGCTGTTTCTGAATCGACTCATGATGTGGTGAAGAGGCTCTTAGGTCGATAAGTGGGTCGGGTTGTACCCAAGGTTGGTAAGGTGGAGGTTGTTTCTGAATCGACTCAGGATGTAGTGAAGAGAGAGACTATCAGTATCTGTTACTGCTCCGTAGATAAGTAGCGTAGGTAGTGTAGTGACTAATGAGTATATAGTCTTTCGTTTTATAGATGGAAAAGTTGACATCAAATGGATCGGTGTAATGAGGTTGCATACCTAAGGGATGCTGTTAAGCACATAAAGCGGACATGTCACTATTGTCCAATGGTACAATCACCAATATGCGCCCGCATCACACCCATCCAAGAATTTTTTTTTTTCAATTGCGAATTTCTGAATATAGTGTTTAGTTAGTAGTTCTAATGGTATGAATCTTTTAATATTAGCTCAATGTTAATCGGATGAATTTTTTCATTAGAAGTATGTAGAATATGCATTTGAAAAGAATCTTCTAGTTAAATTGCGATGGAGCTAGTAAGTTTAGTATTTAGTATTGTAGTATATTGTATCTTCTAGTTAAATTGCGATGGAAGTAGTAAGTGTGACCGGGTTATCATGTACCATTATCCGACCCGTGATTTAAATTGAAGATTGGCCACTATCATTTTCATACTTACATGTGATGCTTGGTTCTAAGAAGGCACCCAATGTTTTATTGTTGCTTTTTAGTATATCTGATATCTCTTGCACTTTCGTTGTATGGACTAATCTTGCCATTATTCGAACCACTATGCTCAACCCCTACTTTTTTCCCACATGGCAGAAACAAACAAAACTAGTCCAAGATGAAAATCAGTTGTTGGAGAATATTCTTCGGACACTACTCCAAGAGCTGGTGGTATGCTCCTTTTCTAAAACATTATCATTTTCATGTGGATCATTGGTGAATTTTGTGGTGACACTTGAAGGGGAAAGAGTGTTCTAGTATCTTGAACGGGATTTCAATTATCTTGTTAGACAAAAATGAAAATCTTCAAGTTTGTATGCCTAAGGTCGTTATGAGCTCCTACAAAATACATACACCAAGTAAAAACTAAACGCATTGGCTATAGTGTACATTTGCGGAACATGTTTACGAGGTCTCTCTGGTGTTGTACTTTCTCTTCAAGAGTCGTCATTTGTATGTAGCATATTTAAGATTTACCTTCTTCTTTAGAATGAGAAACTTGCTGATGGTCAAGATCAAGTGGTATTTTTGTTTTCTGTATAACTCTAGGAATTTACAGTGGAAAGGTATAGTTGCTTATCATGCTCTTTGTATCTTTTTATTGATATAATTCTCTTACTTCCAAATTTTTTGTGCGGATCACATTTAGTTTATGCTTGAATTGTTATTTAATTAAGATGGTAATTCAGAAACACACCCTGTTTTATTGTTTTTGTTACTAACAAGTAATATCTTTATGCAATTTTCTCATAGTCAGCTGCAAATCAAGCAGGCCAGAAAATAATGGAGTATGGCCAATCAATTGCAGATGAGGATATTGCGCAGGGTCAAATTCCTAGGCTTCTAGGTAACTCAAATTATTCATATATATGTTTTGAAATATTTTTGTGAATATGGATGATAGTTTGTTCAATTTTCCTCTATGCTTTGTTTGTTTGAATAAAAGGGGCTATGGGCAGGGGAAATGTTTTAATGGTACATCATTATTCCCACTTTCTTATGAACATAGGTTCGATCTTTAAGTATCAATTGCCTTCCTTACTTTTGAGTCCTCAAATTTGTTGATTATATATTCCCATAGGTTCATTACTTTATTTACCACACTGGTTCTGAAGAAATGTTATATATTAAAGAGTAGTGGTTGGTGCAATCAAGAACTCCCTTATCACGTAGTCTGACATAGACAGATTATCGAAGTAAATGTTAGAAAGTTAGATGGGGTAAAGTAAGTTCATAACCTGAGGGGAAAAGCTTTAAACAGAACAAGTAAACCGTTTTATCAGGTGCTGTAAGCCTAGTGTGTTCATATTCATAAGCGACTAGTAGAGCAAAGCTATGGATTTTCCCATAAATTCGAAATGCAGATGTCTAATGATATCACTTTGGTCGTACCTTCCACTGATATACTGCATATACTTCTGCTACATTGTAAAGGTAATTAAAAGATCCAAGGATTTGAAGGTTATTGTATTACCATATTGATTCTGTTGTTACATTGTGTATTGCCAGAAAATTTGCTCTATTCTCTAGGAGCAAGTGTGTGAATCAATAATAATGAGCGTCCTTGTGCTCTTTTTCTTGAACTCAGTCTGTTGATATTTTGAAATATTAGATACTGTTTTCAAAAGAATGATGGCATAGAACCATTATAATGATGCATGAACTTTTCCATTTCAAAAGAATGAAAATTTGAAGCTTTCATAGTTGAGTCTTCTAGAGTTATCTCTTATTTTAAGATCTAAATACCAGTTTTATTTAATAATCTCCCAGTTCTTTACTATCGCTCTTATTTTGGCAGACATTGTTCTTTATCTTTGTGAGAAAGAGCATATTGAGGCTGGTATGATATTTCAGCTTTTGGAAGATTTGACAGAAATGTCAACAATGAAAAATTGTGAAGATGTCTTTGGATATATAGAGAGCAAACAAGATATACTGGGGAAGGTTGGTTGTTTTGATTACTTTGGTTGGCATTTTATATTTTCTATTTAATAGTGTATATGTTTATTTACATTAGTAAAAAATAAAATTTATATTCCAGTTTGTCCCTTGTAGCCAGAACTCTTTGCGAGAGGAAAGCTTGTTATGTTGAGAACATGCAATCAACTTCTTCGTCGTCTTTCAAAGGTAGGGTGTATTGATTTGTTTTTAGCAGGTTATATCCTTGCCGTTCCACATATTTCGTGTTCCTTAGCAATGCAATTATATTCCAAATCGATCATCTTAGTTGTTCCTTGATATTTAGTACTTATTTTGCAACTCCTTAGTTCCTCTGAGATCTGATCTGCTGATGTACGAAAAGAAGGGATTAAGATTGCAGCTATAGCATTTCATGCAACGTGGCTGTAGTATCTGAACAGAACTGACTCATTTTTCTATTTTTGAATTATACTGCATGCTAAAGTTGCAATTTTCCTTCTGATGCAAGAAATAGAGTGTCTGCATGTTTGTGGCTGAAGTATTACTACTCTTTTTCACATTGTTCTGTAGTTGCAATATTGTATCACTAACATATATGCCTGTTCTTGCAGGCAAATGATGTGGTGTTTTGTGGGCGTATAATTATGTTTCTTGCTCATTTCTTCCCTCTATCTGAACGTTCTGGTATGCATATACTACTTCATTTGCACATTAATTGGGATAGTTTCTATTTTACGGTTCCCAACTATTTTCTACTTAGAGCATTTGTAGTAGACACCCTAAACACCTTCCCTTCTCTAAAATAAGGTGGGAGTTAACAAAATGATGCTTTTTCAGTATCCCTATCCTAACCTGGCCCACATCAAATTTTTAGGGATCCTTATAATAAATCCTAAAGATTGGGACTCCTCCAACTTCCCTATTTTTCTTTATTGCATCAATTTTTGTATTTTTATTTTTATTTTAATTATTTTCTTTTTATTTTTTAAAAATAAAGTTAAACTAATTATTCATTTATTTAATATAGGAGCTACAAAATTATATTGGAACATAAAAATATAAATTTGTTTCAAATTTTATTATTTTCATCTTTTTATTTTCAAATAAAATACTAATTATTAATTTATTTCAAATTTTATTATTTTCATCTTCATATTAAAATAATTTGAATTTGTCCACAACATTAAAATAATTTAAATTTGTCTTCATTTGGAGCTAAAGATATAAAAAAGGTTGATTTGAGTAATATAATAGGGAATCTGGTATTGTGTAAAATCTAAAAGTAGTTCCTAAATTTGATAAAGTGATATAAGGAGTTGATTTTAGAGAGCAATTATAAGGTGTCTAGTGTGAGTGCTCTTAGGGAATATTATGTTGTTGAATGCTCCATTTGTAAAGAATGACAAGCCCACTTTTTATCCCCCCATGTTTACAGCTGTGAATATAAAGGGAGTTTTCAATACCTCTAACGAGACAAAATACGAGAAAGAAGCTCCTACTGGTATTAGTATTTTATCATTTATATTTCCACCTTTTTTGTTTCTAGAGAGCCTTAAGTTGACTATCCTTTTTATATTTGCTGATTCTGTAGGTATATCTATTGATTTTAACTTCTACAAGACCTTTTGGAGCTTGCAGGTTAGATCATGCTGTTTTAATAATACTTCAATGAATGGAATTGTGTTATTCTTTTCACTTTTGGCCTAATTTGTTGACCATTTTTTTTATGGATATCATAATTCATTGGCTTACATACTTTGGGAGGTTGCAAAAAACTAAGTCAAATATTAAAGAGTCATCGAGTTGATTAGAGTGTATTCAAATCAGTTACTTTTAACAATGGCATGGCCCATGGAAAAATCATACTGAAATTAGTTTGCTGAAGCTATATTACATAGTGTAACACATCGATTTTGCTAATGACAGTATTGGATATGCTAATGATTTAGAAAATAAGTTTGATTAAACTTGGCTGAAATCAAGGGTAAATTAAAAACGCTGTAGATTAAAATGAACCGACTCCCTATTTTGAACGCAAAATTCACTCTAAACCTCTTGTCAATTGCTTGTCCATTGGGTCCGAATTATATTCCGTCCAATACTTTGGGGGACCAGAAGAGCCTTTTAGCCAACTTTTAGCGACTTAATAAATTCAAATGTCTTGCCATGGAAGCTAACAAATGACTGAAACGACAAATATATCTGAAATCAGTTTTGCTAAACCTACATCTGTGTTTCGCTTCTCTTTAGTTGTTCGATTTATGTTGTGACTGGTGGTCTTGCCATACGTGTGATTGATGTTTGACTATGGTAACTTGGTCTGTTGTGTAGGATTACTTTTGCAATCCTGCTTCGCTGACTCAAGCTCCTTCCAAATGGAATAAGTTTACTTCGAGTTTAATGGTACATGCTGCTCCTTTGATGAATGTACAAGTACTTTATCACCAAAGCCACCAGATGGTGAAATGCAGTATTTTGTCTGAATGTAATACTTGATTGAATCAAGGTCGTGCTAAATACATTTGAAGCTCAACCTTTAACCGATGAAGAGGGTAATGCACTGAATATTGAGGATGAGGCGGCAACATTCAACATTAAATATCTTACTAGCAGTAAACTGATGGGTCTTGAGGTGAGAATAATCTGACGAATTCATGTAATATTTCGTCTTTCGGTTGTACATAATGTCTCATCTCTGCAGCTGAAAGATCCAAGTTTCCGTCGCCATGTTCTTGTTCAGTGCCTCATTTTGTTTGATTACTGGAAGGTAGTGTTTTCTGTTGTCTTCTATCTGCTTAATGGTCACACAATCTGGTCGCGATCTATGTCATGTATTTCTATTCTTTCTGCAAATCTTTTTTGACTAACTAGACAACTTCGAAATGAAAAATGAACTGGTAGAATCTAAGAGTGATTCTATGTCAAGGCTAGGTAGTTGGATGGCTACATAAGATTTCATGATCCAGTCTGTTTTTGGATGTTAGGAAATTCTTTTGTTTGTTGAATTGCAAATTTTTAATCTTTTTGTTAAAGGTGAATTATTCTTGTGCTGATCTTTCATTTTTATAGTTCCTTGATTGTGGTCATATCGTAGGTACACCTTTGAACAAACAGCTTTACAGTTTTAGGACTAAGCACCTTTGGATTTTATAAGAAGTTTAGTCACTTGTAACAGGAGACTTTGAGGCCACTACATACCAAACAACATCATGATTCACAAAATCGATTGTTCTTGTACATTGCTCAAGTAAAAGATTGATGGCATTTGTTACAACCTCAATTAAATAAGAATTGTTTTTAATATGATTCATGCCACGAATTGCATATTGATCTAGAGGACTTTGTTTGTATTACTATGAAACTTTGTCTCTAATAAGACGGTCGATATAAAACTCCATACAATTCATGATACATGGTTGTTACTTTACTACTCTTCACTTGTCTTCCCTAGGCTACGAATAAATTCAAATAAGTCTCACACTTATAATGTAACCGGATTATTTTATATTGGTTGCAGGCTCCAGGGAAAAGTGAAAAGGATATGATATCTGAAACAATGGTTTGTCTTAAACATTATAATTTTCAAGTTTGATCATTTATGAAATTGAATCTATTTGACTCAAGATATGCTGGAACCTGCTCTTCCCTGTCTGTCACGTTTCTTTTTTCCTTTCATTTACCGTTTATTGTTTTTGTTTCAACTGCTCATCTTTCCTCGTGCTTTTTAAGTAGCCAGTGGTCTTAAGAATTATATCAACTTAACACCACTGTTCTTATACTGAAATTTCGTTTTGGTACTTTATGTAATGGTTTTTCTACTTAAGAATTATATCAACTCAACACCCTTAGGGCATCTTGAACAAGGGAAAATATTTCATAGAAGATATGCATTTGAAATTTGACATGAATGATTTTTTATTTTTTAAACATATCACTTTATATACTCACATATATAATATTTAATTTCCATCTTTAGTTCTTAACATGTGCCTTTAGGCACATTCTAGAAAAACCGATAATTTATACTTGGCGGTACAGCTTTTGATCACATGCATGCTTATTTGTTTGACCTGTAACTACTCAACTAGAAAAAATCATAGACGTCCCTGATAGTTCTATCTTTGGTGAACTTCCAATGTCATGCCAGATCTAACCAAATTGCAATTAACTAGAGTATTCATTACTTCGTAGGTTTATGGAAACTTAGATCCTCTACTGTTTGAAATATCTTGTTAGTTCCAAGCTTGTTTGGATACTTTCATTTATTTGTTGTTACTTTTCCTCTGCCCTTCCTTTTGTGGGGTTTTGATTTTGTGGGTGTGATGGGGGTTGGGTTGCTTTGATGATTGTATATTTGTGTAGCCTTCTTAGTTGGTCAACTGCTTGACAATTATACTTGCAGAGCATTAATGTCAGTGCTGTATGATAGTTAGCATTAAAAAAGAAACAGAATGGAAGAAATGTTCGAACTTCAGTAATTCTTTTTATTGCTTGTAGGAATGTATTGCTATTTTCCAGATTTTTACTTATAAAGCTTATAGGAGAAACATGTAAATTTATATATGTTCCTAAGCTATGCATAATGGAAATGGACTTCATATTCTTGTTCCCATGTAATTTGTTGCCCGTGCATCAATGATTTTCTTGTAAGATTTTTGCTGCAAAAATATTATTAACTTTTTAAACTTGAACATGGTATGCTGTTATCCAATTCCAGTTGAATTCTTATGCTGACAACTGATATTTACGAAGTCCTTTTTGTGAATATAGAAGGAAGAAATAAGAAATTGTGAAGAACGGGTAAAAAAGTTGCTTGAAATCATTCCACCAAATGGAATTGATTTTCTGCATAGCATCGAGCATATACTAGAGCGTGAGAGGAATTGGGTATGTACAACGTATTTATTACTCCCTTGTCAAGTACCTCTGCAATCATGTATAATTCTTTCATTTATTAGATCTGTGATTTTAGTTGCTATGCTGTCTCTTCTCCTCATATGTACACTATGCAGGTATGGTGGAAAAGAGATGGTTGCCCTCCATTTGAGAAGCCATCCCTAGAAAAGAAGTTGGGTCAAGAGGGAACAAAAAAACGGTTTGATGACTTTGTTTGGTGTTTTTTCAACTAGTTAATCTGTATATTGATTGATTACATAGGCTTCGATGCCCAAACTTCATAACAAGGAAACGATTTTCACTGCCTGTTAATCTGTCATTAAATTAATCATTCACATATGCTTGTATTTGTGTATATGTATGTCATACACTTGCACACACATGTAATTTACGTACTTCGTAAGAAGGAATAATTTTTTCACTTGCACATTTACATACTTCGTGAGAAGTTATAGTTTTTTTTTATGTCCATTGAGTTGATTTGTGACTGGAGTTCTGGACTGTAATGTATCTCAATAGTGCGAAACTTTGATGTAGTTGAGTTTTTCTTGTGAACTGTCCTCTAAGAAGAGAATATGAGAAATTCTAAGGAGAGATGTAAATATCAAGGTGAACTGAAAAGTTTACTCTCAGAGACTTAGGAAATCATATATCCCTTGTAATAATAGTATAAGACTGCTATGCTTATATTAGAACTCAGCACAACTTTTTCTTGTAGAGATTCAACTATAACATGCTTCATAAAAAATTGATGTATAATGTATGGCTAGAAGGTTCCTCATATATTACTTCAACTATCATATAGTTAAGTCATAGCCATATCACTGGACGTTTTTAATAAGCCATGATTTGCTCAAAGTAACTTTAATACCTTATCGCAGCCATCTCAAAGTCCCAACCATCAGAGTAAATCTTATGATCTAGAGTAAACTGCTACAAGATCAGTGTTTCTGTTGCTCTGAAACACCACTCTATCTTGAGAGCATGTGCCATGTCAATAAATAGCTTGTTTCTGGTGTCATTATTTGAATAACAATAAATATTTATCAACTCTCATGTAAGGCACTACATTGTAAGTTTTGATGATTTTAAGAAGTTTTAGTGTCTTACTAAAGTTCATTTGTAATCGTTAAAGGCGGCCGCGGTGGAGATTGGGAAATAGAGAACTTGCTCAACTATGGAAGTGGGCAGATCTAAATCCGGTATGTTCTATTTTTCTTAGCAATCTTTTGGTCTTAATACAGAAGACAATTTCATGTTCTTCCATTGCATGATGCAGATTTATTTCGAGGGTTCTCTAGATCTTACTCCCTACATGTCATTTGAATTGACGTTTTTCACTTTTTCTGAAGCAGCTTTGACCATACTGATATTTTAGTTATATGATGAAAAATTACAACAAAACTAATACTATTACTTGTAATACCAGTCCGATGTATCAATTTTATATGTATATAAGTAAGGATTACAAAGTAATTCATGGTCAAGATCCATCTCGAAACAGAAAACATCAATTAAAATGACCAGAGTTCTCATTTTTTCAGAAATGACTTGTGAATTTGTGGTTAGAGTTTGTACACAAAATTCTTCTGCATTTCAGATTTGGGACACTTTCTATGACATTGCTTAGTTTCATGTGTGTGTGGTGATCCTTCCTGAACTACTTCGAGTGGTCCTAAGTTTCTCATTCAGATATTATGCAGTCGTACTACCATTAGACTACTCTTCAGTTAAAGCCCTCTGGCTTTTTGATCAGCATCACTAACATTCCTAAATTCTTTGATTCACAGAACGCTTTAACTGATTCTCAGCGTGTGCAGACTCCTTCAATTGCGGAGTATTGGAAACCCTTGGCTGAAGATGTGAGCAGCCAGATGCAGAAATTTAGTTGATATTGTTTGTTTCTAGTTATATGGGACTAATGTTCACTGATGTTGCAGATGGATGACTCTGCTGGTATAGAAGCAGAATATCACCATAAAAATAATCGTGTAAGCCCTTCATTAGCTAGATCTTTCGATGATCTCAACATGTATAGTATGGTTTCTTGGACTAAATCCTATTCGTCCTACGTATTTTGCCTCCTATTCTTTTTTATATAAAATCATTACGTTTAATGTGGTCTAGGTGTATTGCTGGAAAGGTCTTCGATTCTCTGCTCGCCAAGACTTGGAGGGGTTCTCCAGAGTATGTCTCAGTTCACAAATATGTTGTATTAAATATATATTACATGTTATTCAGTCATGTAATTTGATATATATGCAGTTCACTGAACATGGTATCGAGGGTGTTGTACCCTTGGAAATTTTACCAGCTGAAGTGCGGGCCAAATATCAGGCTAAACCTAATGACAGGTCCAAGCGTGCTAAGAAGGATGACGCGAAGAGCTCTGCACAGCAGCAAGAAGAAGAAAATGAGGTTGGATTTCTTGCTTCCTTTACCTCGAGTAATGTTGTCACTATGGCAGCAGAACTATGTGATGTCATATCAAAGTACTATCATAAATACCAAAAAGTCAACTTTATGACACCTTGACCATTTTGTTTTTCTACCCTATCCAAGTATAACCCATATTTGAAATATTTGATAATGGGTAAATTCATAGAGGCACCTAAACTCGAAGAAACCTTTTCAAATCGGCACCTGAGACCATTTCAACTTGGAACCTGAACTTTTTCTTTACCAACTAAATTATTATGAGGGGTAATTTCGTCAAGCAATTATCATTATACTCACCCACCCATTCTTACTAATCTAACCAGACCTCATTTTAATCCACTTATCCACAGTTGGCCCCCGAAAATCTATTTTTATGAGGCAATTTGAAATGAGATTTGTTTAGGGATCAATCTGATGAGATATTATTCGTTTATGGAAAATTTTTGATGTTAGAAAGTTGGGTCTTTTAAATGAAAGGTTGTCCTTCATTGAGGGGGTAACTGAAATTAAGCCATATTGTTAAATGGTCTGTATTTGATCCCGGTTCAAAATCTTTTGAAAGTTGCTATTACAAATGTGCAATTTGTTTGATGTGTGTGAGTGTGAGGCACATGCTTGGAGGGAGTAATTGATGATCAAAACTTGATACAGGAAAACGAAATTGTTAATTAAAATGGATTTGACGGAGTATAATCAGATGCAGAGAATAAAAGTTCTATTCTTGTACTGTATTTATGGAGTTCAAAAGTCAAGATTGTAACATATATTTTTGTATCAGTTCACTTTGATCTTTGCAAATCCTGTTAAATTTGACAAAATAATCCGGCTTTTAATATTGCAAAGTGAATGTACTCATGTCCATGGTCTTGTTTTTGTTATTGCAGAATGCAACTCCGGCTGGTGAGGCTGACATCGATGGAAGTAGAGGTGATCTTGAAGGCTCAACTGCACCCCTTGATACTGATGCAACTATACCTGCTGGAAGTAATTCTCAGAGCGGAACTCCAACTCCAGACGAACACCAGAAACAGGGGTCGGACACTGACGTTGGTCAAGAGGTTGGACAAATGGAAGTTGATGCAGAAGGGGAGGAGGCTGGAATTATGGAGGATGGAGAAACGTATGCCGATGGCGATTTAGATGCAGCTACTTAATATAACTATATATTGGCGTAGAAGTCACATTAGATGTCTTGGATCTTTTGATTATTTTTTCTCATTTGATTGTTGTCATGTATCAATTAGGGCTTAGAACATAAGAAATTTATAGTGTTGAAGAAGTGAGAACTTATCGTTGTAGTATAAGTTCTAGTGGGCATCAGTATACAAACCACTATCCAAAAAATTGTAGGTACAATTCATGCCTTCATACTTTAGTGATATTTGATCCGAGTTTCTACCAAGAGGTATCGGGTTTAGTTCTTATTGCAGAGAATATTTCATGCTTTGTTTGAAGCATGCCCTCTAACTAGTACATTGGTTCGGAATTTTTGTACTTGTTATTTGTAATTGTTAATTTACATGTGTAAAGTGTGTTGTAATACGGAATCAAATTTAACTAAACAATAATTGGTGAAAGGTACGACAATGAATTAAGTAAAGTGTATAAAATAAAGAACACAAGCTTGAACGTGGTATTTTTTATAATGTGTTAGGACGACTTCACGGGCATAGCTATTAGAAACTTCACTATAATGAAAAAATAGATTATAGATGATGAATTCAATGATTTAAGAAAGATAGCAAACATGATTGTTTTATTGGAAAACTATACATTTTTAAGGGTTAATGACACCAAAGATTACTGAAAATATCTAATATTTGCGGTTCGATCACCCTCATTCAAGAGTGTCTATGTGGAATAGTCAACCACATTTTCTTCGGTAAAATTTGATCACTGGGCCTTTTTGAAAGATTTCGGGCAATTTACTAAGTTTTTTAATGAGAGTATTTACGTCCTAAGATGATTTAATGATGATCTAATTTCTTAATTGTGCAAGGACGTAAATATCCTCGTTAAAAAATTTACTAAATGGTTCAAAATCTTTCAAAACGGCCCAATAACAAATTTTTACCGAAAAAATGCGGTTGAGTGATCCAACGTGGACACTTTTGATTGAGAGTGATCAAACTAGAAATATTAGACACTTTTAGTGATTTTGGGTGTTATTAACCCTTTTTTAATCATGTATATCTTGCGACTGAAACAAGATTTTATAATCATGTAATAATGATAAATAATTATAAACACTAATGACATCGTTTGGAAAATGTACTTCAATGATTTCATTAGGAACTCAGGGGGAGATGATATGCATTGTACTTTGTTTCTTTTCATTGAAATTCTTTCTAATTAACCTTTTCTTGGTAAGCTTTTTAGTGAGACAATTTACTTGGGAAATATTTAAAGAGAAATGTACCCTTTTTGTTTTATTAGATTTATCCCACGAGATGTACATGTGTCTAATTAACAAAACCAGGTTATAAAGATAATTTTAATGAATGCAAATTTGCCTACTTTGTATGTTGTTTTGCCTGTCAACTCTAGTTGGCTCTTGTTGCAATTGCGAGAGAGATAGGATTGGTCCATCACTTTTTGAAAGTAAATTATCATTTGTTATAAAGTGATAATACAATAATTGAAACATGCTCAAGCAAGTGAAACAAAAATGTTGGTAGCTTACAATGATTTGGAGACCGGAAAAGTATGAATCAGACTCAATGTTTGCAAGGGGAAGGTGACACTCAATGAAAGTCACATTATATTTTTATATCCTATTTATTAAAAAAATTCTCACCAACTTGCACGTATTAGTAATGGAGGAATATATAGGTTATGGAGGGGGGACAAATTTTTGCCATAAAGAAGGTATTGAAACTCCTTAAATGAGTGCTCTTTATTCGGTTGACGGTACTCGATATAACAAAAGACAGTAAGTGACTAATCTCATAACGGTGGAGCATCATTACCACTTTGATTTGTTTAATGTAATTATAGATTTAATTTGGCAGAAACGAACAGTTAAGTTCAGTGAAACAACTAATGAGCTGATGGTTCTTTGTGTAACTTTGGATCCTAAAGATGACTATAAAATGTTTAATGTGAAAAGTATATGTCCACTTGTTGATAAAATCTACCGTGAAGATTTCACTGATATAAAAAAATACATTTTAATGATTCAGTTAAGACATTACAGGAAAGACATTTTTAATCATATAGAGTTCAAGACTATCTTTATAATATCTGAGTTGTGTCAAAAACTTATGACAATGAAGAAATCTACTATTTATCCTCTAGTTGATAGATTCATTCGACTTCTTCTAACACTTCCTGTATCTACGGGAAACATTGAACTAGTATTTTCTATTACGAGCCATGTCGAAACGGATTATCGGAACAAGATGGATGATAGATTTAATTTCATTCTGATTCTTTGATCATTTATACTGAAAATTAAATAGCTAGAAGTATTTATGTCAATAGTATTATTGATGATTATGATGAAGTAATAGCTCGTAAAAATACAACGATCAAAAGCTAAAGAAAAGCCAATATTGGATAGATGAAATTATAACATTTCATGTCAACTTTAATAATAAACAAAAGAATATTTATAAGCTTCTTCAAAAAAATATATATATATATGCACAAAATAAATAAATAAATAAATAAACTAGAAGAAATACGATAACTATTACGAGCAGCAAACATTTGAAAAATGTACATCAATGTATATGTTACTTTAAACATTAATATGTAAACATTGATTTGAAATCCATTGAATTAGTGATGCTCAATATTTAAGTCTTTCTAGTGATTTTTGAGTTAATCGAATAACCTAATGAAAAAGCTCTTGCTAGTGACCAAAAGGTCCTGAATTCGAAAAGAAAAAAAGTCTTTCTAATGATTTTGAAGCAAAATAAAAATGAAAAATGCGCATCCGGGGAATCGAACCCCGGTCAGTACCGTGGGAGGGTACTATGATACCACTACACCAGATGCGCGCTATGGTTAAGCCGACATAAAAGGAGTAAGGAATCAATCTGAAATCGATCTACATTACCTCAAAACTGACCCTTAGTAGCCGATGGCTTAATAGCCTAGTGGCATCCGGCCCAACCTTTCATGTAAGAGGTCATGGGTTCGAACCTTGTTGGAGACATATCTGTCTCATATTATACTCTAACTTTCTATTAGTTAGCAATTTCTGTATTCATGTTTGTAATATCATTGTAGTCACAATTCATCGCTAATTATCAAAAAAAAAAAAAACTGACCCTTAGTACAATAGAATACAAGAAACGTGGATGTTGTATTGCCATAATATAGAAAAAGCTACATTTAAACGGCTATAAATTAATAATGTTTGGATTGGCCAAATTTATGAATATAGAGAGTTATTAATTTATCTATAAATTAATAATTTATTAATTTAAAGAGTTTTCGCATGAAATGAAGAGTTTTTGCATAAATATATATAGAGTTTAATGATATTACTACTATCATTGAGAACAATGTTGATGATGATTTGATGAAGATGATAACGTGTCTTGGGAACCCGTTACCTTAACAGAAACACTTTTGGCGTCTAGAATTCTTCACAAATTTATGTTACAATTCGAAAACACAACACCGAAACTAATGGATGCAATATGAAAAATAGAGATGAACTCCAATGTGATTTGAATTTTAAGAAAAAACAAACTACTACAGAGTCATATTTTAAATAAATTGTAATTATATTATTTCATTTTCTAAGGATTATTAATTTATAATTTCGTAGGACCTTATATTATAAAAGAATTTTTTTTTAAAAGTATTATTTTATTATTTTATTGATTTCGTTAATTTTTTTAACTAACCCAAGTATGGACCGGACAAATTTATTATCTTAGAGAGATTATTAATTTATAGAGTATTAGTTTATAGACGTTTTACTGTATATCATAACTGTTAAAGGACCGGGTATGTGACACCTGGCGAGGGTCTAAATAATTACGGAGGCCTCTATCTCGTTGTAGTGTAGATTTCCCCGTTCCCGTTAGTGTAGGTTTACTTTCAGTATGTTATTGTTTGACAAAAGAAACTGTTAAAGGACCGGGTACTTCGGAACCCGCTCGTTACTAGACTCCGAAAACACGGGTCCGTTACCCGCTTGTATCCTTATCGAGCGATAATCGAGTGATTTTTTTTACTCGATACCCGATTTGGGAAACTATGGCAGCTCGATTACTCGCTCGTTTATTTTTTATATTTTATATCTTACTATATATAATTGGGGAAGAGGGAAGTTAGAAGTTATTTTGAAGCCATATGAAGCCCCATGTCCTCCTAATATATAGGAAATATAACTAATTAAATTTTTTTTTTTTTTATAAACATGGAAAATAATAATCCATAAACATTACTATATTTTACATTCATTTGTTTGAAAATGATTTAGAAAAAATTATATTATTTTGCACATCAAATTTAAATTTAGTTATTTAAGATAAATTAAATAATAATACTCCCTCCATCTTTTATATGATGTTCTAGACTTTCCACATAGATTAAGAAAAAATAAAATGTAGTTAAAAAGTGCATTGAAAATGTAAAATTTCGATTGACTATCACTGTATTATTGGTTAATTGATACTTCCAATGAAAAAAGTTAGCAAAAAGTACATTGAAATTGTAAAGCGTCATTAAAAATAAAATAAAACTAAAAGCTTAAAACACCATATAAAAAAACGGAGGTAGTTACATAAAAATAGTATATTTATTTATTAATAAAAGATCGTATATAATAAATACGATGGACGAGTTCGCACAGGCGGGACTGTGTACAACAAACATCTAGTTTATATAATATATATGTTATACTTTAACCATAATTAATTTCATTGTCCAATACTCCCTCTGTGTTTTTTTAAGATAGTTTTTATTTGACTTTTCACGGTCAAGGAGACATGACTTAAAACAAAAATATTTTTAATTCTACACATGTAAAACTTATAAAAAGTTGATATTTCAAAAATATAGATTGATATGAATCTAACAAGATCCAACATGACTATATTACTCCCTCCGTCTCTAAAAGATTGTCTCATTTTGTCTTTTGGTGGTCAATAAAACACGATTTAAAACATAAATATCTATTATTCTACATGCGATAAAATTATAACAAGTTAATATTTCAAAAATATATATTGAGACGAATCTAACAAGGTCCCACAAGACTATATTATATCTTATCGTTTAATGAGAATTCATGATCAAATTTTTTAATGTTTGACTGACAAAAGTCAAAATGTGACGATCTTTTAGAGACAGAGGGAGTATTTCTTATCGATTAATAAAAATTAATAGTCAAAGTTTTTAAAGTTTGACTACACGGATTCGAAACAATAAGCTAAAAAAACAGAAGGAGTATAAGACTAGTATTGAAAAAATTTTCCAGAGTTGCATTTCGATAATTAAATCTTGTTGCAGATAACCTAAAATATTTATTTTCAAATAGAAATTTGGGGGTAACCCGGCACCCGCTCGTCGCCCGACTCAAAAAACCCGGCTCGATACCCGCTTGTGTCCTTATCGAGCGATACAAGGGTAATAGGTTTGCTACCCGACTCGTTAGTACTGGGTAATTACCCGACTCGAGATAATTAAAATCCGGCCGAATAACCCGTTACCCGCTTTAACCCGATTTGTTTGCAGCACTAGACACATACCTCGACACTAAAAGTTTAGATGTAGACTCCACACGATCGCTTGCTTTTTACCCTTAGTCGATGCTTGGGCCGTGAAAGTTGTAGCTGTGGGCCTGTTGGTAATAGTTGCACCCCTATCATTGTTGAAAGTAATTTCTTATTTATATTCCAACAAGTATTTCACCATTGTGAAGCTACAACATATGAGAAAATGACCCCTAGAAGACTCCTTCTTTATTGCTCGAAATAGATTGCAAATACTAGATATCCTTGCACAGTGATACTTGTACGAACAAATATGAGGTAATTTAATATTTTTTTATCAAGTTAATAAAAAAATTTACATTTAATATTATAAGAAAGTAACTTATTTTAATTAAACTAATATAAATTCATGCTACACCTTGATTATAATTATTCTAAAATGGAAATATATTTAATATAAATAAAGATAAATGTACATGTGATATTGATAGATAATTGTATTTCTATAATAATATTTAACAATATTAAATTATAGGCTTATTTTCTTTTGACCCCCTGAAGTATTGAGACGCTTTCAATTTACCCCCTGAATGATTTATCTTTTCAATTTACCCCCTGAACGATTTATCTTTTCAATTTACCCCCTATTTTTTCGTTCCGCCCCCTGAAGTATTTTTTTCGCCAAAAAAATGAATTGAGGTAAGGGCAAAATCAGAAATGCACATACAATTAGATTTTGAGGCAAAATTTGTAATAATTAAAGATGCGGGTTCACTAATAAAATTCAAAAAATATTTTTCCTTAATAAATAATTAAAAAAAATCCCCCTCCTTCTTCCCCACCCCATCCTTACCCAACCCCTCACCCCCTCATTCATCTTCCCCATAACCCCCCACCCCCCCCCCCCCCCCCCCCAACCCCCAACCCTCCACGCACCCCCAACCCCCATCATAACTGTAAATCCATATGCCTAATTGTCCAGAATATGTGGATTGATATCGCACGTATGTTTCTTTACTGCTCTAACATGATATCATTCTGTAGACATTTCATATATAAACCAAATGTGATTCTAGGACTTTGAATTCACTTTTGTTCTGATGAATGAGGATTTGATTATATTTGGGATAGGTATGGGCAATTGCTGATTCTAAACGGCTAGGATTTCTTGGTTTTAAAGAGTTCATCACTGCTATGCAGGTTCTATTTCATTCAGTGTCCTTTTCTTTCTTTAGCATGTGTATCGAATTCTCGTAGATGATATATAATGTTTCCTAATGTGTAGATAGTTTCATTGGGTCAAGCTGGACATGAATTAAGTAGTGAGCTATTACATTCAAATGGTAAGCAGCATCTTGGGTTGCTTCTGGCTCAAATGAAGAGTACAATTCACAAAGTGGTGGAGCCACCATCTCCGCCTTCATTAATCAGTCGTCCACCACCAGAGCTAGTTGCCTTATGTACAACCCCCCACTGCATCATCAATCCACAAATCAACCCATCTTTGGTCCCTTAATCTCAAACTATCAAACCATGCAAAACAATATGCTACTCAACAACAATCTTGATGTGGGATAGTCCAAAACACAAACATCACAACCAAACTACACCTCCTCAGACCAACTTTTCACAATTCCAAATAGTAATATCTCATCATCCTCATCGTTGCCCGAAATTATGAACACTACCAATTCAAGAACTTCCTCACTACCATTTTCAGGGTTAAACGACAATTAACGAGCGAGTCGAACCCAATTCCCAAACTGAAGAAAAGATCGAGAGCATCGAGGCGTGCACCCACCACTGTGCTTACCACATATACCACTAATTTCAGAGCCAAAATTGACTGCGGTCGATGCTGAGAATTTGAGACCTCCAACTATGGAAGGGTTGGGGGTGCGTGGAGGGGGTGGGGGTTGGGGGGGTGGGGGGTTACGGGAAAGATGAATGAGGGGGTGGGGGGTTGGGTAGGGGTGGGGTGGGGAAGAAAGAGGGGGATTTTTTAAATTATTTATTAAGGAAAAATATTTTTTTGAATTTTATTAGTGAACTCGTATTTTTAATTATTACAAATTTTGCCTCAAAATCTAATTATATGTGCATTTCCGATTTTGTTCTTACCTTAATTCACTTTTTTGGCGAAAAAATACTTCAGGGGGCGGAACGAAAAAAATAGGGGGTAAATTGAAAAGATAAATCATTCAGGGGGTAAATTGAAAGCGTCTCAATACTTCAGGGGGCCAAAAGAAAATAAGCCTAAATTATACTCCCTCAGTTTCCAAAAGTCAAAATGTACCAATCTTTTAAGGACGAAGGGAGTATATTATTATTTTTCCTCCTAAAATCTAGGAGATCATGGGCTTCAATTGTAAATTCTAATTAGCCCCTTCCCACATTACTCTAACTAAATGTTTGTACACAGTACAGTCTGTGCGAAATCTTGCATCGTATTTATAATATATGATCTTTTATTAATAAATAAATATAATATTTCTATGTAATATTATTATTTAATTCATCTTAAATAACTAAATTTAAATTTGATGTGCAACACAACATAATTTTTGCTAAATCATTTTCAAAAAAAAATAAAGGTAAAATATAGTAATGTTTATGGATAATTATTGTACATGTTTACAAAAAAATAAATAGATTTAATGAATTATATCTCCTATATATTAGGAGAACATGGGACTTCATATGACTTTAAAATAACTTCCCCGTTCCTCAATTGTATATAATAAGATAATAATTAGCCCCTTCCCACATTTCAATAGTGTAGATAAACAAGCCAATCTACTACAATACATAGCAGAGCAGGTGTTTGAAGAAATGCCAAAACAAAATAACAAGCATTCAACTTTTAACTACCTTACTATTGTAGTGATTGTCTACATGAAAATCCTCACCTTAGCTAGCTGCATTGCATCTCTACAATCATTTTCACCTCAAAACTCCATTATAGCTGGCTTGATCAAGAATGGATTACCAAAACAATGTCTTGTGTTATTTTACGAATGCGGGCCAACGGGGTAATGCCCGATAAGTTTACTGTGTAAGAACTAATTGACGAAAATATAACAATGACAATCTAGTATGACGGTAATGAAATGAAACAATAATAAAACGCAAACTGAAATGCAAACAGATTCTGAAACTTATCGGTTTAAACAAGTTGCTCCCCAAGGTTAACACAACAATCGCCAAACACGCCCACTCGTGGTCAGCGATTCTGCAAATGCACGATTCTTTATCCAAGAACAATATATGATGAGAATGAAATATCAGGAAGTATTTTTCCCTGATTTCAACATTGATTCGGGTCTCTGTATTTGTATCAAATGAGGAGTGTGGTTTTTCTTTTCAATAAGCAAATGGGCAATAATGAGCTTTTTGAGTAAATGCAGAGTGCAGTTTTCGTAATATCTTTCCCAATGGAACCATGAGATTGGCTTTTATCTTTGAAGCCTTTTTTTTATTGAATCGGAACACAGTATAGTAACAAAGGCAATTATCAAATGGACTCTCACACTTGTGTAGAGGTCCTGCTATGTATATATATTAACATATTACAAGAGTTGTATATAACAAGAACTCTATACGACAAGGACTCTAAATACTTATCTACTGTAACAAACTCCTATATCAAAGTGTAGTAATTATCACTAGCTAATCTAACATAACCAATACTCCCCTTACAAGCTGAAGGCGGACGTGAAGCGAGCCGAAGCTTGTCCCGAAAGAACACAAACCGTGAAGTCGATAGTGGTTTAGTGAGCACATCTGCGATTTGATCTTTTGTGGAGATGAACTGAACAAGGATTTCCCGACGAGCAACCTTCTCACGAACAAAATGATAGTCAATCTCGATGTGCTTAGTGCGGGCATGAAACACCGGATTAGCAGCTAGATAGGTAGCACCAAGGTTATCGCACCAGAGCACAGGCGGTTTGGAAGGTGGTAACCGGAGCTCACGTAGGACAGCCATAGACCAACATATTTCAGCAACACAATCCGCAAGGGCTTTATACTCAGACTCTGTGGAGGAACGAGCAACCGTGCGTTGCTTTTTGGATTGCCAAGACACCAAGTTGGACCCCAAATATACAGCATAACCGCCAGTAGAACGACGGTCCTCAGAGGAACCAGCCCAATCGGCATCAGTAAATGCCTGAATAGACATGTCGGGCGAGGGGGAGATGAGCAAACCAAGGTGTAATGTAGCCTTAACATACCGGAGGATCCGTTTGACAAGCATGAAGTGAGCAGCAGTAGGATCATGCATATGTTGACAAACCTTATTGACAGCAAACGAGATATCTGGACGCGTGAGAGTGAGATATTGCAGAGATCCGACAAGCTGGCGGTATAAAGTAGCATCGAGTGGATCACTAGCATCAGGCGTCTCAGAAAATGTAGTAGCCATAGGAGTGGAGGTAGGCTTGCAGTTTACCATGTTAGCCTTAGCCAGGAGATCGACCATGTACTGCCGTTGAGACAAGAGGAGAGTACCATCAGATTGTTTAATAGCTTGAATACCAAGAAAGAAATCCAGCACGCCAAGATCACGAGTAACAAAGCGGGAGCTAAGGGCGGCGATGAAGGCATTGATGGCGGCATCATGACTACCCGTCACCAAAATGTCATCAACATAAACGAGCATAACAAGCTGGACACCTGCACGAGAGAAAATAAAGAGCGAGGTATCTGCCTGGGACTGCAGAAACCCGTAAGATAACAGAAACTCCTGAAGACAATGAAACCAGACACGCGGAGCTTGCTTTAAGCCATAAAGGGATTTATTCAATTTACACACATAGCTAGGATGCGAGGAATCAACAAAACCCGGAGGTTGATACCATATTGAATCGGAACACAGTATAGTAACAAAGGCAATTATCAAATGGACTCTCACACTTGTGTAGAGTCCTGCTATGTATATATATTAACATATTACAAGAGTTGTATATAACAAGAACTCTATACGACAAGGACTCTAAATACTTATCTAGTGTAACAAACTCCTATATCAAAGTGTAGTAATTATCACTAGCTAATCTAACATAACCAATATTTTTATCTAACATACTGTCCCATGTGTGATTAAGGCGTGTTTGGATAGTTTAGATATGAAAAAGATTCATGGGTTGGTGTTGAAACTTGGGTTGGATTGTGATTTATTTGTAGGCAGTGCATTGGTTCATAGTTGTTTGAAGTTCAGGTTTGTAGTTTTCGGTGATCTGTCTCAACATAGTGATGCTGTAATTTGGAATGCCTTGGTTCATGGGTTTTCAGAGAATGGGGAATTCCTCACGGCTGTGAAGGTGTTCGGGAGCCTGATGGACGATGGAATCATGCCGACTAGGTTTTCAATTACCGGAATTTTGTCAGCACTAGGTATGCTGGAGGATGTTAATAATGGAAGGATTATACATTGTTTGGCAATAAAGGTGGGGTGTGATACCGGGATAGCAGTTTTGAATGCTTTGGTCGACATGTATGGGAAGGGTAAGTTTGTTTCAGAGGCGTTGGAGATATTTGATGGAATGGTTGAGAGGGATATTTTTTCTTGGAATTCGATTATTTGGGTACATGAACAATGTGGGGATCATGAGCTTACACTGAGGCTTTTTGAGAAGATGTTGAGACAAGGAGTAATGCCGGATTAATAACAGTAACAAGTGTTCTGCCTGCTTGTGCCCGTTTAGCAGCTTGGAGACAACGAGAGGAGATACACGGGCACATGATTGTTAAAGGATGGATGGACATTATTGGAGGTAGAATGTTTGATGATACATTTATAGATAATGCTATTATGGATATGTATGCAAAATGTGGAAGTATGAGAGAAGCTCGTGCGCTCTTTAACGGGATGAGTTATAAAGATGTTGCATCTTGGAATATCATGATTATAGGATATGGAATGCACGGGCATGGGAAGGATGCCTTGGATGAGTTAATGATATTACTTTTGTTGGGGTTTTATCTGCTTGTAGCCATGCGGGACTTGTGAAACAAGGTCAAGAATTTCTTTCTGAGATGCAATCAATTTATGGGATTGCACCGGCTATTGAACACTATACTTCTGTCGTTGACATGCTTGGTCGGGCTGGAAAACTTGAGGAAGCTTTTGAATTGCTATCAACAATGCCAATTAAGCACAACTAAGTGGTGTGGAGGGCATTCCTTTCTGCATGTCAACTCCATAATAATGCAGATCTTGCTGAGATTGCTGCCAAGCGGGTACTTGAAATTGAACCAGAACATTGTGGAAGTTACGTTATACTATCTAACATAAATGGTGCAAGAGGGCGTTATGAACATGTCCAGGATGTCCGACATTCTATGATGCAACAAAACTCGAAGAAGACTCATGGATGCAGCTGGATAGAACTGAGTAACGGTGTTCATGCTTTGTCACTAGTGATAAGAATCATCAAGAAGACGACCTTATATACGCTGGATTGAAAACTTTGGTTACTACTAAGGGAGAGGATGGATTTATCCTCGACACCTTATTGGAAAGCTGGTAATTATGTTGTGCCATTTCCTTTGTCACAAAAATGTTGCGTTGTGTTGGGCGATTTTATGGCGGAACAATCACAGCCGCAGCTGGCCAATGCGGGTTGTGGCGTGTCATCTGCAGATCAGTGACCTCCATAGTACCGTGGGAGGGTACTATGGGCGAGGATGGATTTTTTTCGTGAGGTAGCGTTTTTCTCTGTTTTCCTTTCTACTAATCTCACTTAGTGGGAAAAGGTTTGGTTCGGTTTGGTTCGGATTGGTTCCTTGTTACAATGTCATTGTCGTCGAACTATGTGCTTACATTTTGTATACTATGGTGCCATACTGATCATGTTATCCTCTATTCTAGTTTTCCTTGCTGTTAATTATTTTCAAGTAACAACAATTTTCATGGGCTTGTGTTTTTTTATCCTATTTTCTAACCATCCTAATATTGACGATTTTTAAAAAGTGAAAACAAAAACCGGCCTTTTCAATCTCTCAATCATGTGATTTGTTTGAGCGATCCGCCGTTCAAATGCCTAAATTATTAAACTTCCAACATAAACATATATTCGTAACTTCACTAATTTAAAAGTAATTAATGCATGCTTTATCAAAAGTACCCTGTCCAGTTCGATTTATTACGATTTATCAAAAGTAAAACTAAAACCAAACCAGTTAATGCATGATTTAAAAAGTCAAATGCAAACCCGAATAAAAAAAATTAAATCTATCATATCGGTTGTGTTTAACTTGATTTGGGTGGTTCCGCGGTTTGATTGCACAAGCCTAGTGAAAAGTTGGGCGGTTCCTCGGTATATGATAAACAATGTATTGAAATCATATAATGACAACAAATTTAGAATAAAATTTTAGTTAGAATGACAATTAAATAATAATGAAAGAAGTATTACTTTCATAAATTTTCCATCTTAAATATTTTGGAGTAATTTATCAACTTCTGTGCACTGTAGATATATTTTAGGAATGTATTATTGTTGATTAATGTAATCTTAATATAAATAACATGGGATTAAATGAAAGTAAAATTATTAGTATCCATATATGGACAATCATATAGGATCAAGTATGGAAGTAAATTAGATATTGGTCAATGGTCAATAATTTGAAACTTTTGATAGTATAACGGAATTTATAGAGAATAATATTTGTAATTGCATTTATTTTAAGAATGTCCAAAGCACTATATATATATTGTTGATGGTTAGTTTTCATGTTATATCTTTCTTAAGTTGAAGAAGCATAGTTAAGTATATATTTAATTATGGGTGATAACAATAGTTGGTGGAGTAAGAATGAAATGGATTCCATGATGAATTCATCACCTCGTCGGTTTAGAAACAATGAACAAGAAGACGAGGGTGTTAATAGGGTTGCTAAAAGAAGCAGAGAAGAAGAATGTGATGGTAGGAACACCAACAACGCTAATCGAGAACATGATTTTGAATCTCGGAGCCATGAGAATGAATCAGAGCAGGGAGACCAAAGTCATGGCGGGGTTGGGCTATTAGGAAGCAGGAGGGCAAGGGGTAGGCCACTGGGTTCGAAGAACAAACCAAAACCGCCCATTTTCTTAACTAGGGAGTCTCCCAATGCTCTCAGAAGCCATGTTTTTGAGATCACAAATGGAAATGACATAATCCAATGCCTTGTTGCCTTTGCCCATCGCCACCGTCGAGGTTTGGCTGTGATCAGTGGCACTGGCTTTGTAACTAATGTTAAGATCAGACAAGCAGGGGTGCCAGGTGGGGTGGTCTCATTCCATGGGAGGTTTGAGGTTCTGTCATTTTCAGGTGCATTCTTGCCAACTCCTTCGCCTCCCGGGGCGAGTGGACTGACTGTTTTCCTAGCTGGTGGACAGGGGCAGGTAGTTGGTGGTATAGTGGTGGATTGTCTTGTGGCATCAGGGCCGGTGATGGTGGTTGCAACCAGCTTTAGCAATGCTACATTTGATAGGTTGCATTGTGTTCCTGGAGGCAACAATGGACACACCAATGTGTTGAAACAAGATGCAAGTGTTATTATGGCTAATGCTAATGATGTTTCTTCATCAGCGTCAATGGCGCCTATGTGTAACCTTCCTCCTAATCTGTTCCAGCCGAATAACGGTCAGATGCCTCTTCCTGCTCAAGAAGGTTTGTGGCGCCAGCCGCCCCGCCCACAGCCTCCTTACTAGTGGTTGCAACCATTAGCTATCTACTCAGACATCATGCATGCATTACAGTAGTTTGTTTTGGGTTAAATTTGGTGTTCTTAAGATTGCAAAAACAAATAAATAGGCCTTTGATTCAATTCATTGGGCTTTTCTTTGAAGATAATTGATGTTGAATTATCTATCTTCTTTTATCGTCATTTTATTTATGTCTCATGCGTCATGCTTTATATGTTTAGATTCTTTTATGTGCCCAAATATGAGTGTACACGATACAATACGACCATCCTTTTACAAGTACAAAACACAAACATCAAG
>CM016567.1:15948133-16050708 GCA_003412495.2 Echium plantagineum | reverse complement strand
ATAATTTTTCAATAGTTGAAATTATAATTCATTGTTATAAAAGCAGAAAACAAAAAGATAATTGCATATGATCTAAAATTGTTACTATTATTTTTAAAATATTGAACAATTAATACAAAATAAATACTTACTTATAAAAATATTATTAAATATATCTGCATAAATAAATAAAACATATATATAATTAATATATGTTGGACAATATAAAGAGTTATTTATAAAAACATGGATGAAATGGTAGTTATTTTCAAATTTAAAAATGGACACATGTCAAAATTTAATTGTGCCACATGGATAGCCTAGTTAATCTCTTAGGCTTCACCAAATAAACTCTTCCTACATTATAGTATAGATACTATCATATTTCATATATGGACTATGGAATATCCATGGACTAGTAATATATATGGACCAGTCGGACCGAACTATGTCGTAGGGTTTGGTCCGATTCGTCGAACGTCTAATATTTAAGTTTGATTTTACGTTTGTATATATACATCGAGCTGTGAGTCGAATTTTTTTAGCCGAATAATATGAATCGAATCGAACATTTTATACTCGTTCACAGGCCTAATCACAACCACACTGTATAAAGGGACAAGACTATAAATATTTAACGCTATAACTATTAATAGTTAACAACTCATTCCCTTAGCCTATGTGCTAAACTGGGCAATTTAAAATTCCTTTTGAAATAAATAATGTGTTTCACATCCAGCACAACCCTCTGCTAGAAACAACATAGTAGGCCGGCTATATATGATTAGTAGTTATATAAAATATGATACTTTTATCCTTAATGAATACACGAAGTGTATATTCAAAAGTCTACCGAATTCATGTAGTGTGTGTTCAAAATTTTATCGTACGAACAAAGTATGTGGTTTTTCTATTGTGCATTCACGTGTTGGATAGATTTAACAAACCATACTTTAAAGCACACATTAATAATGAATTTCATTTACTTTTAAGCACACACTGCATTCGTTCAAAAAATTATTGAGCATACATTAAGGTCGCTCGACATGACAAAATCGTCAACATTATCTGATATGGAAATAATCAGTTGAAAACAGCTTTGGCCTATATAAACTTATGGAAAAACATTGACGATGGGAATAGAGTATAGAAATATTTCGAAAATTATAAAAAACTTGTGGAAACGCTGTAAAATTACGGAAACATGTGAAAACAAATATTTAATACAATTAATTATATTACATGAATTTATTCATAGAAATTGAACGTCTTTAATTCAAATATGAAAGTACGTCAGTAATCGTTCCACGAAACCATCACCTTTCGTAATTCACTTATGTTTCATTTCGATAACTTGGAAAAAGAATTTCGCCTGTTTCAATCGTTTCGTATCAAAATTTTGAACCATGATTATACCTTAATTTGGGGATAACAAAAGTATTTTCTCGACAAGTGAATAGATTTACCTTGAAATAACGACAACTAATTACTACTACTATAAAACAAAGCTGGTATTTTATCTTTGTTACACCTTCTCAATTATGAAAAACAATTTGAAAGAATCAAGTCATCTCCACGATTAAAGTTAATCATTTAATCGAGGTGAGTACAAAAACATTAATTTGAAAAGAAGTGAACATAAAAATTCACATAGATTCAGCTCAACTCAAACAATCCTGCGATATTTCACCATCTTTTTCTCAATCGATAAAATTTACAAATAGTTATATGCAATATGAGATATATTTCTAAACTAAACAAAATGGGAGTCTAAGCTTCACCATCTCTGATTGCTGCTCCAATGAATTTTCGCTTTTGAATGTAATTTTGTTAAAAAGTTTATGCGGTTCTATTCTAATCCACGTAATGCATGAAGTGCGTTTCTTCGCCGTAAATCCTAATTCCAGCAAGCACACAGTTAATCCATAGATTCTGGGACCGCCTAAATAAAGAAATGGATAGTCACTTTCACAACAAACAACTGCAACAAGAACATTCATTGTAAAAATCAATTTCAATCATCAACTTTATATATTTATCACCCCTGTACCACATAAAGCTCCACATAATCTAATCAAATAATTAATTTTTTAATTTGATTAAATGTCATAATTGTAGCCTGAAACATAAGGACTTTTTTTGTTTACCTAATAAAGATGAGAATATTGATGTGAAAGGTATATAAATGAAAGGGCAAAGGGGGCAGAAAAAAGTGGTGTTGATACATGATGCAACTAAATCAGATAATATTTGTTGGGCAGCAGCTAGATGGGTGCCCAGAGGATTCAATTTGAAGCCTGGAGATGAGATCATTGTTCTTGGAGTTCTAAAACATGTTACTCATTCTTCTCACAAGAAAGGCAACTACTTTTGTAAGATCAACTCTATTTACCTTTTTTTTTATAAATTAGCGATAAAAATATGAGTAGTATTACAAATGATAGATAATTGCTGAATGGTCTCAGTCATTGATGAAATGGTTCCAGTAAGTGATTTTTCAACGCATTTTGAATCATCAAAATCGGAGTTTTAACAAAACGGGAAATGATGTTTTAAGTTTGTCGCCAAGCCAAACTCTTTAAAAATTATATTTTTGGCCCAATTTTAGTATTTATTTACGTAAAATCACGAAAACATTTAGAAATACGGATCTGTTAACTTTAGGGACCAAATGCACACCCGCTACACACTTTCAGGGACCATTTGCGCATCGGTCCAACTTACGGGGACCAAACAGCAACGGTCAGCCACTTACTGAAACCATATCAGCAATTACCTCTACAAATGACGAATACATAAATTACTAACTGACGGAGAGTTAGAATAAAATGCGAGGCAATTATCTCTAAGGACACTTGAACTCATGACCTCCTACATAAAAATTGAATCAGATGTCATCGATTTATTGAGCAATCTGTCTATTTACCTCTTTCTTTATTACTTAAAAAAAGAGTCCAAATTATAGTAGTCACTATTGATTTTTTAATCTTTTACATAAAAGGTTAGTTGAATATTTTGCAAAAAAAAACATATCTAAATAAATATAGTTTGTTAAGGTAATTCCTACCACATGCTGATATATATAAATATCTTAAATAATTCCTAAGATTTAGCTAACTATTCATCATAATATTCGTTCTCTTTGTTAAAAATGATTAAAAAAAAGTAAAGATAAACGTTTAAATATCTTTTCAACATATATAACTTATATACTAAAATCATCTTTAGTTTAATACAATTTAGTACTACATTATTTAACATTCTTAAAATTTAATTTAATCTAAAATTCTACTTGTGTATTTGAGAACTTCCTTTTTTATCTTTAATAATATTTTTTGATCTTTCTGTTTATAAGAGCACTCAATAAATAAAATATTAGTTCAGAAAAACATCCATTTTGCACCAATAACTAATTAAATATCTATTACAAATATTTTCAGGAAAACATAATATTACCTCTAGTTAAGTTTTATTGACGTTTTCAATTATTGGCGTTAAATGTTTGTTGCATTTATTTTGGGGATTCTTTAAATAAATTAGTGAATAATGTAATTTATTTGATCCGCTGAAGATAATTAGTAGAATTAGAAGGTTGAAGACTAACAATGTTAAAATAAAATAAAATTAAGATTACAATATATAAGGACATAAAATAAATAATACATTAAATAGGTTTGTTAAATTTTCCATAGTGCAAGTGAGGCTAATGTTCCAAGACGGTAATGGGTAGTTAGCCTGGTATTAATTCTAACATTTTAAGTTTGTTTCCATATTACTAAATTGTAACATACACATATTATATATGACTATTTTAATAATTTTCTTTCAATGATGCAATTTGAAAATGTACAATATCAATGATAATTAACCAAAAATAATTTTTACATACAACAACCAAAATGGACAGAATCTATATCCGTCGAGTTCTTTAAATTAAAATCAGATAATAGTGGATGAATAGTTCAAAAGACGGATTGAGATTCGAGTTTATAATTAACATAAGAATTATGTATTGTCAAAACCCTTGCAACCCTGGCCATTGACCGGAACAAGGAACCGTGATTTAGGCACGTTGAAAAATAGACACGGACAAAAGTCTAGAGTGCCAAAACATCATTATTAGATTATCTCCAATGAAAAATATTTGAAGTGGTATTTACTTACAACAGAAAATAATTTTTAAGGATAACTTTTATTCTTATATTTGAAGAATTATTGAATAACCTCCTAATAATACTTGCAGATTGAATAACATCATTATTAGACTATCTTGATGAGATTGAGTTTATACACTAATAATCTCACTTCACAAATAATTATTTTTATGAACTATTTGCACGTAAATTATGAAATACTGAAATTCGTGAAAAAAATTGGAAAAATAAAAGGATAATTAATTAAAATTATATAATTGAATGATTAATAAATGAATGTATAACGAGTCCCATGATGGCTTTTCCTTTTGACTTAAAAAAATATGCAGTCGGGTGCAGTAGAAAACTGAGCTCAGTTTTAAGATACAATCAACTAAATATGGAGGAAGAGCTTGCTAGAAAGAAGGAGCAATACAACAAGCACATAGAGATGGAAACGTTCTTGAAACAATGCGAGATGGAGAAGGTACTTCTGTCATTTTAGAAGATACGAGACGATATTATTATTAGGGCTAATGGCGCAATCGATCTCCAATGTCACGTAACGTTTCCTATTCGATCACTCATGTTTCATTTTGACCTTTTTGATCACTCGTGTTTCAATATCATGTCTCAGTTGGTTTGTGGGTGAACTTTTTTGTTGGAATTAATTTTTTGCCAAATTGGTCCTTAATTTGGAAGGGGTAGAATAGTCAATTAACTTAAAACCATTTGAGTCCATAATATAAAAACCCAATTGAATTAAGCATGAGTTATTAGATTTAATGGAGTAATAACGACGTTATGTTAATTGATTATTTTACCTCTCTAAATTAAAGATCAGTTTGGCTAAAAATTGAGTCTGACGGAAATGTTGGTCCACAAACTAAGACATGATATTGAAACATGACTGATCAAAAATGTCAAAATAAAATATGAGTGATCGAATGTTGAAAGTCATGTTACATGAGTGCTCGAATGTGCCATTAACCCTTATTATTATTATGAGTCATTATTATTACTATTAGAGTAAATTGCTAAAATGGTCCTCGAAAGTGGGTTCAGGTTGTCTTTTGGTCCTCGAAAGTACAAAAGTTGCAACTTAGTCCATGATATTGGCCAATGCTTGCAGATTGGTCCAAAATTTAGTTAAGGTGTTAATTTTTAACGCCCCAATGGCGATTGTGTAGTTCACTTCTAAGCTAATTTTATTATTATCGTTCTAACTTATTAACAACACATGTAACTCACGAGGCGCGTGGGCTGTTAACATTTAACATCGCCGTTAAATTTTGGACCAATCTGCAACCTTTAGCCAATATCGTGGACTGATTTACAACTTTTGTACTTTCGGGGATCAAAAGGCAAACTAAACCCACTTTCGGGGACTAAATCAGCAATTTACTCTTACTATTTTTTCCATATTTGTTACAGTAATAACTATTAATATTAACTTAACTATTTTATATTTTACCTATAAATATAGGATTATGCTGCTCATATATTTGAAGCAATCAATTCAATAATATTTATCTTATTATATGTTATCTTTCAAGATTGATGGATGAAACATTTTTGATAACTTATCGAAATTCCATACATTACTGCAGGTCAGATTCCGCCTAGAGCTGCAAGCTGGCTCTTCCAGGAAAGTTGTTGCTGCAAATGCTGCAAGAGATTTGGGAGCGACATGGGTGATTCTCGACCGGTTAGTAAATATCTTCAATCAGGAAAGAGATTATGTTTCACAATTGTTTGAGAATATTCTGCGGGTGAGGTAAGGTATTTTTGATGAACGTTCATTAATGTACCCAGTTAAAGGCTTCACGTGGGTACTGTATTCACCTGAAATTTCATCGTTTGGTACAAGAAACAATATCAATATAACTTGTACCCAAATTATATTATAACAATGGTACAGTACCACAAGCTTCTATCCAATAACTTGAACCCAAAATAAAAATAGTAAATATATATGTGATTTGCAAATTGACCCACAAATATATAGATAATTGTAGCGTGACAATTAATTATATAGATAATTGCAGCGTGACCCTTAATTTTTGAGATATTATACCCATACCCCTTGATGAACATAATGCATGGAAGTATTGATGCACCCAATCTTTTCACCATTATTAAGCCCATCCTATGAAAAATAAGGAGAAAGTTGATTAATTAATAAACTAGAGCTACTCCATTTAATATTAATTAGTTTTTAGATGGTGTCAAGTGTGTCCTCTCTCCTTATAAGGGTGTGACCCATACCCAATCAATTAAATTTCTACACTTAACAAATATCCGAAAGTGGCATTCAAAATTTTATATCACTGCATCATTATGGAATTATTCAAGAAGATTGATTTGCCTTGAATAACGTTTTTCAGTAGAAAATCGGACTTGGGTCAGAACTTGGAAAGTCCCGATTCAACATCCGAAATCTGGTACGAGGCACTTTGGACCTTAGTCGGGACTTGACCATAAATTACCGCAATATGCTATATATGTGAGGGATCGGACCTTCATCGGGACTTGGTCGGTACTTGCCAAGTCCCGATCTCGCCTTACACAGTTAGGTTTATGGCATTTCTGATGTGCTCTGGGCTTAGTCTCATAGTATTCTTAGGTTTTTCTGTTTACCTATAATTAAAGAACTTGTTTATACAATCTAGTTTAAGATTAAGACGCATAGATTAAATTTCATGTTTTCTATTCTTATGAGATCATAATGATCATATATTGTTAGGGATACCACGTCAAATCTAGTTTTCACTATTTTTCGTAATTTACATTATTCATATATCTTCGTTGTTCACCGCATTAGTCACTGACAATAAGTTCCGTTATAACACCCCTATTCATTTTTCTGTGTAGGGAAATGAAGAAGCAAAAACAATACTTCGTTGAGAATCTTTCGTGTGGGTTGTCGAGAATGAAAAGGAACAGTTCTATTGATCTTCTTAGAGGGCCTATTTTAAGGAGAAACAGAACAAGTATTTTATATGATGAGATGGTACCAGGAGAAACATGGGAAGAATTTCCATCTCCGTTCAGTAAGTAACATGAATGATCCTCACCTCCCCATTGGTCTGATAGTATTCAAATAAAAAAGAAAACCAAGTTTCTCTTACATGAAGTGGAGTCGACAACATGAATATATTTTCTACCTAATTCTCTATTACTTTCCCTGGTAAACTTTATGGTGTGTTTGGATCGAGGTGAATCTAGGTGAGGGTAAACTTTTAAAATTAACCTAAGTTAAAGGAATGTAGGTGAAACTACTATAATTATAATTCTATTTGATATCATTACCTATAAATAGTAATATAAAAAATATAACTCTAGAATTATATATAATAGAACTGACATTTATATCCTTGCTCTTGCTTCTATAGAAAATATTTAAATTGACAACCATAATTGATTGAACTAACAATATATAAATAATAACATACAAGACAATTAATTAACAAAGTTAGATATTCCAAGTTATTAATATGTTCATTATACAGACAATACTAAAAATTGTAATGAAAACTACAATTAACAATTATTAATATTCTTACAACAAATACCACTTACACATTCTATAATAATGTTAGAATCTTTTATTACAAATGGTAACTTCAAATATGTTAATAGTATTATCATTTACGCATTCTTCAATAATATTTCTATCTTTTTTCTTTAAAGTCAATATTAATTAAAAATATTGTTGAATTATAACAAAAATATTATTTAATACTAATAAAACTATTACTGAATGTTAATAAGAATATAAATACAAATATATAGATACATGATGTGCATTAGTAAACAAATATTATTTAAATTTAAATATAATGAAGCCTCTTATAATTTTTAATAAAAATTATAAGATAAAAATAGTTACGTTAAGGCAACCAGACGAAAATCCAATTTATTAAATAATATATGTTAGTATGGATGAATAAGGAAATTCAAATAATATTTGTTAATACAACATGAAGAAAGAATATCAATTACGCTTTTTGTAGTATATATGATGATGGTAGTTTATGCAATTAATTGAGGAGTGATTTTTTTTTATAAGAATATGAGAGTGTTAGAATTTTTGGAGGGAAATAATATTAGTGGGTGTTTTAGTCTAAAGTAATAATAATAAAATTACTAATTCATTAACATACCATTACACCACAATTTGAGGGTGAACGATTTGAGGAAATGAGAACAAATCTATTCACTTAGACTAACATATATTAACTTTATTTTTTAGTTCAAAACATAGCGAATGATGTAATTCATATAGATTAACCTACTATATTCACCTCAAAACAAACTGATCATTCGTCTTTCATCTCTCTGAGCTCTAGGCCTTCCTTATAATTAGTACATGGAAATAGGATTTTGAAAGTTATTTATGTTGGAGAAAAATTAAATTCGGGATCTGCCTCTAGCGGTCCGGTACTTCATTTCAAGAGTGCCCAGACTCTGGTTACCACCCACAAGCAGATCCTCCTTTGAACAAACGTGGAGTTACTCATGCACCTGCAGTGGATTAAACCCATACACTTATAAAAAAGCAATTATAGTGACGCCCGTGACCATTCTTCATAATAATGTCCCTGTCATGTTGCTGCATATATGTCATGACATATATACACCATGATTTAGCTGAAATTTTCTTGCATCAGTGCATCACGTATATGAAAACCTTGTTAAACACCATATCTCGGCATCATGTTTTGAGTTTAGCCAATTTAGGTTTTGTAATTAAATAAAGATTGTAGTAATTACTAGGAAATGTTATAATGTACTGCATACCATTAATTCACATCAGTATAACATCATGATTTTTGTTAAGATGCACATCCCATGTCGGAAGTCGATGTCATCCCGGGTCAATATATAAGATTTTGGGCTATTACTTCTATTGTCAATTGATTTTAGAGTGGAACCGCGTAGGCACACTTAACAATTTTTTTGTTCTATTGGTAATCAGATACTTTAATGTTTGGTGTTGTAAGGCGAAGCATTTGGCAGAGGTTTCCATACGCATAGAAACTCGCAATCCATGTTGATGGTTCCATTTGCAGGTAAATCAAAGAATACGTCGTTGCAGCTTCCAGACGAAGGAAATATACACATGAGCGCTCAAGGATCATGTAGCCGAACATCATTGTATCAAATTTTGGAAGCTGTGAAGATTGGTGAAGCAGAAAGATCTGGCGGTATCAATCCATCTAAGAAACAGAAACAGCACGAAGGAGGACATGAAAGCTTAGTTGAGATTACTGGGAGAAATGTGTTTTTCAAAAATTACAAGTGCACAGTTTGTAATAACAGGAGGCCTAAGATGGGATGGTATAGAGACTTTAGTTATGATGAGCTTTACGAAGTAACTAATGGTTTCGATGAAAAAAATTATTTGTCAGAAGGAGGATTTGGTTCTGTATATAGAGGAGTGCTGAGGAATGGGTTGAAAGTAGCGGTTAAGCAATACAAAACTGGTAGCATTCAGGGAGAAAAAGAGTTCAAGTCAGAGGTCGATGTACTAAGAAAAGCGAGACATCAGAATCTAGTCACCTTACTTGGTTCTTGTTCAGAAGGTAGCCGCAGATTGCTTGTCTATGAATATGTATGCAATGGATCATTGGACCAACGCTTAGCCGGTAAGCAGTTTCTCGCATCAACAATAAATGCAGAGTCCTTGGTCTCTTCTAGATTCCAGTTTTGATGAAGCGTCTCACGTTGTGCAGAAAACATCAAGACACCACTAACATGGGAAAAGAGGATTAAAGTTGCACTTGGTGCTGCCAAAGGTTTAGAGTACTTACACTCCAAGAACATTATCCACCGGGATATGAGTTCAAACAACATCCTCATCACTCATGATCATGAAGCACTGGTAATATTTCGCCTTATCATTTAACGAACATGTGAGCAAAGAACAGGAATACTTCAATTGAAGAACGTAACATTCTTGACAGTATTTTCTCCATCTGCATTAGCTAGGAGACTTTGGCCTTGCCAAAGTGCAGCATGATGAATCTCTCCATGCGTCAAATAACAGCGTGGTTGGCACTGTTGGATACTTTGCACCAGAATACGCAGAGAGTGGAGAACTCTCTACCAAAACAGATGTATACTCTTTTGGAGTTGTTTTACTGCAGATTATAACTGGTTTACCAGTTATAAATAACATATTGGGAGACAGGAGTCTAATTGGATGGGTAAGAAACTCAAATTATCATCAAATACAGTCATTCGTTTTATAATTATACATCCACGTTCGAAGAATTTATAATTGATAGAAACTGGCATTAAGTTATGAGACACTACAAAACATTTTTTGATATCCATAATCTTTTACCCAGGCGTTACCGCTTCTAGAGGAGAAAAACTACCCAGACCTCATAGACAAGACGATTATGGACTATGATATTCATCAGTTGTATTGTATGGTGAAAGTTGCAGAAAAATGTCTTAGTAATGCGCCAAATGACCGTTGTACAATGAAAGAGGTCAGTCATATGAAAGTTTTTCTAACATCATTATGCATTATTTGAAGGAATTAGCCTTACATACGAATAACTAATTGGAACTCCTTTCGCTTAAATTTTTTTCTGTCACTTGCTAGCATCGCGTTCCTATATGCAGAATTATGTAGTTTTAGTTCATTTTTGTTACAATTTTTTGCCTTGGGGTGATGGTTTGCCATCAGAATAAACCAAGCCAAATGAAACCAAGCTTGTCGCACATTCCTACTAAGGGGCGTCGACGATGATTTGCTGCAACATTTTTTCATAAAAATTGTTGCCAAACACCCTCATACTCTGCCTATTAAATACTGGAGAGGGTATCATGAATACCTTACGTACACTCTAGATCCGCCCATGCTAACCTCTATCGACAATTGTTAAAATTTGTTGTTTGTCTTCTTAACAGATTGTCACAAGTTTGAGTGATACAATTGGAGAAGGCGACTGTTATGGGTTTGAATGATTCAATAGTAAAAGGCAAATGAATCTGAGAAAAGCAAATACATAGTTTGAGCTTCAAACTGCCTAGAAGGTTTTTGGAAATAAGTATTCTAGCAAAAGACATGTTAGATAATATGTAACAATAAAAAGTATCACGTATTTGCAAATACCCCATATTGAAATCCTGGGTCCATCCGTGAAAGTTAGTTTTCATAAAATTTAGGAAATTGTATATTAAAACATGTAACTTGTCATCTTTATATTTTTGTGTGAGTATATATAGACTTCGACAGATCAAGTCAAAAAGTTTATATATATGCATAAATAATACGGAGTAGTAGAACTGTAGAACACTAGTACAAAAATGGATTTAGACGACGCTTAAGAAAAGTTTTAGACACCACAACATAAAAAACGGTACTATGAAGAATGTTATTAATTCCGAAATCAATTTTTTTGTAGAGATAAGTTTAAGTTTTCAATTTCTTTTTAAAATTATAATAACTAAAGTAAATTCACTAATCTTCTTGAATATATATATACAAATGAAAAAATAAGTATATTGATTTAATATAATTATTTCATAACTTTTGGGCAATGTACATATATAACATATGTTTCACACTTTTAACGTGTTAGATAATTACATTCATTTTTTGAGATCTAACTTTTAGATATTTTACAAATAATAATAGATGATCTAAATATTCTATACAAAATTGTAATCATTTGTTAACATCTTATTTCAAGCTTTATATAGAATTAATTTCAAAATAATTTATTATAGTTTTAATTTAGTTCATACTAAAATGTTTATGTTTATTCAATTTTTTTTAAACACATACTCCATCGTTCTTTTCTATTTATTTTCTAGCTATTTGCACATAGATTAAGAAAAATAAAAAATATTACCCTCAATTCAAAAAAAGTGGCCTTTTAGACATTTCAAGATTATCCAAAAAGAGTGACCTTTTACATAAGCCAAAGAAAAATACATCATTTCTTTCCTTAATATCCCTTAGTTGTATTAATTGTAGATAAGTATTAATGATTGATTCACGGATGTTTATGTTGTTAAATGAGGGTATATAGGTCATTGTGAGAATGTTTTAATGTCTTATTATTTTGTGTGAAAATTCTAAAAGGCCACATTTTTTGGATTGGAGATAGTAGTAAAAAAAGTTGAATGCACATTGATATTGAAAAATGACAATCAATTGAAACTATATAATTGATTGGTTGGTAACTTTATAAGAAAAAGTAATCAAAAAATACATTGAAAATGCAAATTTATAATTAATTATGCTAGCAAACAAGTATTTAGAAACAAAAAATAAAGGCAAAAAAGATAAATAAAAAAGAATGAAGGGAGTATTACTTAACTTGATTTTGTAATTTTTACATGGTTTCTTAAATGTTTCTATGGGGTTTCCGAAACGTTTCTTAATTTTATAATTTCGAAACTATGTTCGAAAAAGAAATTTTGAACCATGGTCATCACTAAAAGTTGTTCATCTCTGCATTTGGAGATGGCAACATATGAACTTAGCTATGTTAAGTCTATACAACCCAAAAAATAGTTGATAAATTTTTCAAGTTAGGTCAGTTTCCGTTTGTTTACTTTAAGTTTTGTTCTCATTTTTATTTTTCATGAGCATTCCTTGCATTTAATGTGGCGGATATAAGTTGTACTAACTTTTTATAGTATGTTTTCGTTATTGAAAAGAACTCATTCTAAGCATTGCTATCTCAATCGTAGTCACTGCTTATTAGTCACTGCTTATTGTTTCGTAGGAAAAACCAGAAACCCATCTAAGACACCTCCCAGTCAGGGCAAGCAGGCCAAGAAAAGGTCCAGAAACCTATCTAAGACACCTCCCAGTCGGGACAAGGGCGGGTGGGGTAAATGTGGTTAAACTAGTAAATGTCATTCCGTCCATTCATCATCAGGAGTACTATTGATCGTACCCCCTTACTTTCGTGTACAGTCGAGCCAAAATAACTCGTTCAAATTGATGTACCACGCACAACTGCACGAGTGTTAGTAAGTCTTTTTTTTATCATCATGCTTTTGCTGCAATGCCAAAATAAATTGTTCAAATTGATGCACCAAAATAGATCTATGCATCTATTTGACGTAAGCTGACCATCGTCTGTCTATATAAATGAAGGGATAAACAAGATATAAACCTCATCCAAAATGTTTCAAGCCGTAACTTCATCATCAGCAAACTTATCTCTGATCTTTTTTAGTAAATCAATCGCCGAACTTTAAAGATAAAACAAGATAAATGTTAGTGATCGACGTAAAGGAACTTTTGTAAGCTAAACTATTAAGCTGGTATTTTTCTTTCCAGAACCTTAGATACTTGTGATGAACACAGTACACAATCAAGGACTCTATAGCAGCCATCGATCCAATAATCTGGATCCTGCAATTACTAACATGATGTAGCATAGAATGGTTTCAAGGTAAAATCGACTAAACTCGTTCAACTGAAACTTACAATGAGAGCTAGAGCAGCTTTGGGCTCCAAATTGCATCCAGACTGTTTAATTTCTTCATATATGGTAAGCGCATCAGACAGTTGCCCATCTGATTATAAAACCTATATAGGTTTTGGTACAGCTCAGTTTCGGTGCATCAATAAGGTAATCTTAACTCCTCTTTGAAATTAGCTTATGTTTATGTTCTAGTCTCACTTGTCATTTTCCATATTGTGCAGAGAATTTTAAATGTTCAGTATAGCATTCTAGACCATATATCCGAGGAATACCGCTAATTAATCTCAAGAATCTTTGTTGCAGACCCTACCCAGGTCTGTAATGTTGAGTTGTTTTGAAAATAGTTAGGTGTTAGGTTACTGGTTGAGCACCAGAGCTATTTCTAGTTTCGGGGGTACATGAATGCGACCTGTGAATTTAATTAGAAATCGACTTTAATGTTCTTACTTAAAATGTCTTACTCTTACATATGTGCACCGCAACAGAGGATTAACATGAACCAGATCAGGACACACCCTTCGTTTCTAAGAAGCAACCAGTTTGAAGAACCTGATCAACCAATGCAAAGCCTAGATACTATCATGCAGATAGTTTCTGAGGCTACCATACCACCTGCTGGTATGTATAACTTCGACATGATGGATGATGACATGGATGATCTGGACGACCTGATTCTGATCGTGATCTAGATGTTGATAGCAGTGGCGAGGTCATATATGCAATGTGATCCCATCTTCAATATCCCTTCATGTAAAAGAGGAAGCTATATGAGCTTTAGTCTAAGTGAAGTTTCGGTGTCCTAGAAAATGTTCTAAATGAAACACAGTTTGTTCTGTATCAGTTTAGGACATCAGGAGATATCTTGATTACATTTACATGGGAGATGAAGCTGATAGGAGTTGCCACTCGATAGTATACCGTAGATATTGGATCTTGATGTTTGTGTTTTGTACTTGTAAAAGGATGGTCGTATTGTATCGTGTACACAGTACACTCATATTTGGGCACATAAAAGAATCTAAACATATAAAGCATGACGCATGAGACATAAATAAAATGACGATAAAAGAAGATAGATAATTCAACATCAATTATCTTCAAAGAAAAGCCCAATTAATTGAATCAAAGGCCTATTTATTTGTTTTTGCAATCTTAAGAACACCAAATTTAACCCAAAACAAACTACTAATATAATGGACTAGACTTAAATGCCTTAGTCTTTCTTCCCTTTATTTGAAACACTGTAATGCATGCATGATGTCTGAGTAGATAGCTAATGGTTGCAACCACTAGTAAGGACGCTGTGGGCGGGGCGGCTGGCGCCACAAACCTTCTTGAGCAGGAAGAGGCATCTGACCGTTATTCGGCTGGAACAGATTAGGAGGAAGTTTAAGACATAGGCGCCATTGAAGCTGATGAAGAAACATCATTAGCATTAGCCATAATAACACTTGCATCTTGTTTCAACACATTGGTGTGTCCATTGTTGCCTCCAGGAACACAATGCAACCTATCAAATGTAGCATTGCTAAAGCTGGTTGCAACCACCATCACCAGCCCTGATGCCACAAGACAATCCACCACTATACCACCAACTACCTGCCCCTGTCCACCAGCTAGGAAAACAGTCAGTCCACTCGCCGCGGGAGGTGAAGGAGTTGGCAAGAATGCACCTGAAAATGACAGAACCTCAAACCTCCCATGGAATGAGACCACCCCACCTGGTACCCCTGCTTGTCTGATCTTAACATTAGTTACAAAGCCAGTGCCACTGATCACAGCCAAACCTCGACGGTGGCGATGGGCAAAGGCAGCAAGGCATTGGATTATGTCATTTCCATTTGTGATCTCAAAAATATGGCTTCTGAGAGCATTGGGAGACTCCCTAGTTAAGAAAATGGGCGGTTTTGGTTTGTTCTTCGAACCCAGTGGCCTACCCCTTGCCCTCCTGCTTCCTAATAGCCCAACCCCACCATGATTTTGGTCTCCCTGCTCTGATTCATTCTCATGGCTCCGAGATTCAAAATCATGTTCTCGATTAGCGTTGTTGGTGTTCCTACCATCACATTCTTCTTCTCTGCTTCTTTTAGCGACCCTATTAACACCCTCGTCTTCTTGTTCATTGTTTCTAAACCGAAGAGGTGATGAATTCATCATGGAATCCATTTCATTCTTACTCCACCAACTATTGTTATCACCCATAATTAAATATATAAACATGAAAACTAACCATCAACAATATATATATAGTGCTTTGGACATTCTTAAAATAAATGCAATTACAAATATTATTCTCTATAAATTCCGTTATACTATCAAAAGTTTCAAATTATTGACCATTGACCAATATCTAATTTACTTCCATACTTGATCCTATATGATTGTCCATATATGGATACTAATCATTTTACTTTCATTTAATCCCATGTTATTTATATTAAGATTACATTAATCAACAATAATACATTCCTAAAATATATCTACAGTGCACAGAAGTTGATAAATTACTCCAAAATATTTAAGATGGAAAATTTATGAAAGTAATACTTCTTTCATTATTATTTAATTGTCATTCTAACTAAAATTTTATTCTAAATTTGTTGTCATTATATGATTTCAATACATTGTTTATCATATACCCAGGAACCGCCCAACTTTTCACTAGGCTTGTGCAATCAAACCGCGGAACCACCCAAATCAAGTCAAACACAACCGATATGATAGATTTAATTTTTTTATTCGGGTTTGCATTTGACTTTTTAAATCATGCATTAACTGGTTTGGTTTTAGTTTTACTTTTGATAAATCGTAATAAATCGAACTGGACAGGGTACTTTTGATAAAGCATGCATTAATTACTTTTGAATTAGTGAAGTTACGAATATATGTTTATGTTGGAAGTTTAATAATTTAGGCATTTGAACGGCGGATCGCTCAAACAAATCACATGATTGAGAGACTGAAAAGGCCGGTTTTTGTTTTCACTTTTTAAAAATCGTTAATATTAGGATGGTTAGAAAATAGGATAAAAAAACACAAGCCCATGAAAATTGTTGTTACTTGAAAATAACTAACAGCAAGGAAAACTAGAATAGAGGATAACATGATCAGTATGGCACCATATCATACAAAATGTAAGCACATAGTTCGACGACAATGACATTGTAACAAGGAACCAATCCGAACCAAACCGAACCAAACCTTTTCCAACTAAGTGAGATTAGTAGAAAGGAAAACAGAGAAAAACGCTACCTCACGAAAAAAATCCATCCTCGCCCGTAGTACCCTCCCACGGTACTATGGAGGTCACTGATCTGCAGATGACACGCCACAACCCGCATTGGCCAGCTGCGGCTGTGATTGTTCCGCCATAAAATCGCCCAACACAACGCAACATTTTTGTGACAAAGGAAATGGCACAACATAATTACCAGCTTTCCAATAAGGTGTCGAGGGTAAATCCATCCTCTCCCATAGTAGTAACCAAAGTTTTCAATCCAGTGTATATAAGGTCCTCTTCTTGATGATTCTTATCACTAGTGACAAAGACATGAACACCTTTACTCAGTTCTATGCAGCTGCATCCAGGAGTCTTCTTCAAGTTTTGTTGCATCATAGAATGTCGGACATCCTGGACATGTTCATAACGCCCTCTTGCACCATATATGTTAGATAGTATAACGTAACTTCCACAATGTTCTGGTTCAATTTCAAGTACCCGCTTGGCAGCAATCTCAGCAAGATCTGCATTATTATGGAGTTGACATGCAGAAAGGAATGCCCTCCACACCACTGAGTTGTGCTTAATTGGCATTGTTGATAGCAATTCAAAAGCTTCCTCAAGTTTTCCAGCCCGACCAAGCATGTCAACGACAGAAGTATAGTGTTCAATAGCCGGTGCAATCCCATAAATTGATTGCATCTCAGAAAGAAATTCTTGACCTTGTTTCACAAGTCCCGCATGGCTACAAGCAGATAAAACCCCAACAAAAGTAATATCATTAACTCATCCAAGGCATCCTTCCCATGCCCGTGCATTCCATATCCCATAATCATGTATGATATTCCAAGATGCAACATCTTTATAACTCATCCCGTTAAAGAGGGCACGAGCTTCTCTCATACTTCCACATTTTGCATACATATCCATAATAGCATTATCTATAAATGTATCATCAAACATTCTACCTCCAATAATGTCCATCCATCCTTTAACAATCATGTGCCCGTGTATCTCCTCTCGTTGTCTCCAAGCTGCTAAACGGGCACAAGCAGGCAGAACACTTGTTACTGTTATTAATCCGGCATTACTCCTTGTCTCAACATCTTCTCAAAAAGCCTCAGTGTAAGCTCATGATCCCCACATTGTTCATGTACCCAAATAATCGAATTCCAAGAAAAAATATCCCTCTCAACCATTCCATCAAATATCCCCGTGTATTTTGGGGACCGATGAGGATGATGAGATATTACTATTTGGAATTGTGAAAAGTTGGTCTGAGGAGGTGCAGTTTGGTTCTGATGTTTGTGTTTTGGACCATCCCACATCAAGATTGTTGTTGAGTAGCATATTGTTTTGCATGGTTTGATAGTTTGAGATTAAGGGACCAAAGATGGGTTGATTTGTGGATTGATGATGCAGTGGGGGGTTGTACATAAGGCAACTAGCTCTGGTGGTGGACAACTAATTAATGAAGGCGGAGATGGTGGCTCCACCACTTTGTGAATTGTACTCTTCATTTGAGCCAGAAGCAACCCAAGATGCTGCTTACCATTTGAATGTAATAGCTCACTACTTAATTCATGTCCAGCTTGACCCAATGAAACTATCTACACATTAGGAAACATCAGATATCATCTACGAGAATTCGATACACATGCTAAAGAAAGAAAAGGACACTGAATGAAATAGAACCTGCATAGCAGTGATGAACTCTTTAAAACCAAGAAATCCTAGCCGTTTAGAATCAGCAATTGTCCATACCTATCCCAAATATAATCAAATCCTTATTCATCAGAATCTAATTATATGTGCATTTCCGATTTTGCCCTTACCTCAATTCATTTTTTTGGCGAAAAAAATACTTCAGGGGGCGGAACGAAAAAATATAGGGTAAATTGAAAAGATAAATCGTTCAGTGGGTAAATTGAAAAGATAAATCATTCAGGGGGTAAATTGAAAGCGTCTCAATACTTCAGGGGCCAAAAGAAAATAAGCCTATAATTAAATGTTGTTAAATATTATTATAGAAATACAATTATCTATCAATATCACAGGTACATTTATCTTTATTTATATTAATATATTTTCATTTTAGAATAATTATAATCAAGGTGTAGCATGAATTTATATTAATTTAATTAAAATAAGTTACTTTCTTATAATATTAAATGTAAAGTTTTTTATTAACTTGATAAAAAAATATTAAATTACCTCATATTTGTTCGCACAAGTATCACTGTCCACGGATATCTAGTATTTGCAATCTATTTCGAGCAATAAAGAAGGAGTCTTCTAGGGGTCATTTTCTCATATGTTGTAGCTTCACAATGGTGAAATACTTGTTGGAATATAAATAAGAAATTACTTTCAACAATGATAGGGGTGCAACTATTACCACAGGCCCACAGCTACAACTTTCACGGCCCAAGCATCGACTAAGGGTAAAAAGCAAGCGATCGTGTGGAGTCTACATCTAAACTTTTCATGTCGAGGTATGTGTCTAGTGCTGCAAACGAACCGGGTTAGAGCGGGTAATGGATTATTCGTCGGGATTTTAATTATATCGAGTCGGGTAATTACCCAGTACTAACGAGCCGGGTAGCAAACCTATTACCCTCGTATCGCTCGATAAGGACACGAGCGGGTATCGAGCCGGGTTTTTTAAGTCGGGCGACGAGCGGGTGCCGGGTTACCCCCAAATTTTTTTTTGAAAATAAATATTTTAGGTTATCTGCAACAAGATTTAATTATCGAAATGCAACTCTGGAAATTTTTTTCAATACTAGTCTTATACTCCTTCTGTTTTTTTAGCTTATTGTTTCGAATCCGTGTAGTCAAACTTTGAAAACTTTGACTATTAATTTTTTATTAATCGATAAGAAATACTCCCTCTGTCTCTAAATTTGATCATGAATTCTCATTAAACGATAAGATATAATATAGTCTTGTGGGACCTTGTTAGATTCGTCTCAATATATATTTTTGAAATATTAACTTGTTATAATTTTATCGCATGTAGAATAATAGATATTTATGTTTTAAATCGTGTTTTATTGACCACCAAAAGTCAAAATGAGACAATCTGATCTTTTAGGGAGGGAGGGAGTAATATATACGATCGTCCATCGTATTTATTATATACGATCTTTTATTAATAAATAAATATACTATTTTTATGTAACTACCTCCGTTTTTTTATATGGTGTTTTAAGCTTTTAGTTTTATTTTATTTTTGATGACGCTTTACAATTTCAATGTACTTTTTGCTAACTTTTTTCATTGGAAGTATCAATAACCAATAATACAGTGATAGTCAATCGAAATTTTACATTTTCAATGCACTTTTTAACTACATTTTATTTTTTCTTAATCTATGTGGAAAGTCTAGAACATCATATAAAAGATGGAGGGAGTATTATTATTTAATTTATCTTAAATAACTAAATTTAAATTTGATGTGCAAAATAATATAATTTCTTCTAAATCATTTTCAAACAAATGAATGTAAAATATAGTAATGTTTATGGATTATTATTTTCCATGTTTATAAAAAAAAAAAAATTAATTAGTTATATTTCCTATATATTAGGAGGACATGAGGCTTCATATGGCTTCAAAATAACTTCTAACTTCCCTCTTCCCCAATTATATATAGTAAGATATAAAATATAAAAAATAAACGAGCGAGTAATCGAGCTGCCATAGTTTCCCAAATCGGGTATCGAGTAAAAAAAATCGCTCGATTATCGCTCGATAAGGATACGAGCGGGTAACGGACCCGTGTTTTCGGAATCTGGTAACGAGCGGGTTCCGAAGTACCCGGTCCTTTAACAGTTTCTTTTGTCAAACAATAACATACTGAAAGTAAACCTACACTAAGGGGAACGGGGAAATCTACACTACAACGGGATAGAGGCCTCCGTAATTATTTAGACCCTCGCCAGGTGTCACATACCCGGTCCTTTAACAGTTATGATATACAGTAAAACGTCTATAAACTAATACTCTATAAATTAATAATCTCTCTAAGATAATAAATTTGTCCTGTCCATACTTGGGTTATGTAACGCCCCGCCCCATAACACCGGGTCGGAACGTTATTTGATTTGATTGACTGACCTCACAAACCACCACGGGTCTTTCCAGCACGTTTTGTCCTCACTCACGTGCTCACTAGGACACTTCCCAGTGGGTCACCCATCCTAGAATTGCCCCAGGTCAAGCACGCTTAACCTTGGAGTTCTTCTGAGTTGGGCTACCGAAAAGAAGATGCATCTTGATGGTATGAGTAGTACCAACCAAATCATATCAAATATATCACACCACCCACTCTGGGCCGGGTATCACAATCTCCCCCACTTAAACACTCAACGTCCTCGTTGAGCCACACACACATCCACATCCAAGACCGTACCATCCGTGTGAGACTCTACCTCTCACAATTCCGGATGGCTCGGCTCTGATACCATTTGTAACGCCCCGCCCCATAACACCGGGTCGGAACGTTATTTGATTTGATTGACTGACCTCACAAACCACCACGGGTCTTTCCAGCACGTTTTGTCCTCACTCACGTGCTCACTAGGACACTTCCCAGTGGGTCACCCATCCTAGAATTGCCCCAGGTCAAGCACGCTTAACCTTGGAGTTCTTCTGAGTTGGGCTACCGAAAAGAAGATGCATCTTGATGGTATGAGTAGTACCAACCAAATCATATCAAATATATCACACCACCCACTCTGGGCCGGGTATCACAGGTTAGTTAAATAAATTAACGAAATCGATAAAATAATAAAATAATACTTTAAAAAAAAAATTCCTTTATAATATAAGGTCCCACGAAATTATAAATTAATAATCCTTAGAAATTAAAATAATATAATTACAATTTATTTAAAATATGACTCTGTAGTAGTTTATTTTTTCTTAAAATTCATATCACATTGGAGTTCATCTCTATTTTTCATATTGCATCCATTAGTTTCGGTGTTGTGTTTTCGAATTGTAACATAAATTTGTGAAGAATTCTAGACGCCAAAAGTGTTTCTTTTAGGGTAACAGGTTCCCAAGACACGTTATCATCTTCATCAATTGTTCTCAATGATAGTAGTAATATCATTAAACTCTATATATATTTATGCAAAAACTCTTCATCTCATGCGAAAACTCTTTAAATTAATAAATTATTAATTTATAGATAAATTAATAACTCTCTATATTCATAAATTTGGCCGGTCCATACATTATTAATTTATAGCCGTTTAAATGTAGCTTTTTCTATATTATGGCAATACAACATCCACGTTTCTTGTATTCTATTGTACTAAGGGTCAGTTTTGAGGTCATGTAGATCGATTTCAGATTGATTCCTTACTCCTTTTATGTCGACTTAACCATAGCGCGCATCTGGTGTAGTGGTATCATAGTACCCTCCCACGGTACTGACCGGGGTTCGATTCCCCGGATGCGCATTTTTCATTTTTATTTTGCTTCAAAATCATTAGAAAGACTTTTTTTCTTTTTCTTTTTCTTTTTTGTAAATTAGCGATGAGGTCGAATTCATGACCTTTTGGTCACTAGCAAGAGCTTTTTCATTAGGTTATTCGATTAACTCAAAAATCACTAGAAAGACTCAAATATTGAGCATCACTAATTCAATGGATTTCAAATCAATGTTTAAAGTAACATATACATTGATGTACATTTTTCAAATGTTTGCTGCTGGTAATAGTTATCGTATTTCTTCTAGTTTATTTATTTATTTTGTGCATATATATTTTTTTTTTTGAAGAAGCTTATAAATATTCTTTTGTTTATTATTAAAGTTGACATGAAATGTTATAATTTCATCTATCCAATATTGGCTTTTCTTTAGCTTTTGATCGTTGTATTTTTACGAGCTATTACTCCATCATAATCATCAATAATACTATTGACATAAATACTTCTAGCTATTTAATTTTCAGTATAAATGATCAAAGAATCAGAATGAAATTAAATCTATCATCCATCTTGTTCCGATAATCCGTTTCGACATGGCTCGTAATAGAAAATACTAGTTCAATGTTTCCCGTAGATACAGGAAGTGTTAGAAGAAGCCGAATGAAACTATCAACTAGAGGATAAATAGTAGATTTCTTCATTGTCATAAGTTTTTGACACAACTCAGATATTATAGAGATAGTCTTGAACTCTATATGATTAAAAATGCCTTCCCTGTAATGTCTTAACTGAATCATTAAAATGTATTTTTTTATATCAGTGAAATCTTCACGGTAGAATTTATCAACAAGTGGACATATACTTTTCACATTAAACATTTTATAGTCATCTTTAGGATCCAAAGTTACACAAAGAACCATCAGCTCATTAGTTGTTTCACTGAACTTAACTGTTCGTTTCTGCCAAATTAAATCTATAATTGCATTAAACAAATCAAAGTGGTAATGATGCTCCACCGTTATAGGATTAGTCACTTGTTATCTTTTGTTATATCGAATACCGTCAACCGAATAAAAAGCACTCATTTCAGGAGTTTCAATACCTTCTTTATATGGCAAAATGATTTCAGTTTTTCAGTGAGTTATTCTCATCCAATATCTCTCAGAAGTTGAATTTACATAACCTATATATTCCTCCATTACTAATACGTGCAAGTTGGTGAGAATTTTTTTAATAAATAGGATATAAAAATATAATGTGACTTTCATTGAGTGTCACCTTCCCCTTGCAAACATTGAGTCTGATTCATACTTTTCCGGTCTCCAAATCATTGTAAGCTACCAACATTTTTGTTTCACTTGCTTGAGCATGTTTCAATTATTGTATTCTCATTTTATAACAAATGATAATTTACTTTCAAAAAGTGATGAACCAATCATATCTCTCTCGCAATTGCAACAAGAGCCAATTAGAGTTGACAGGCAAAACAACATACAAAGTAGGCAAATCTACATTAATTAAAATCGTTGTTATAACCTGGTTTTGTTAATTAGACACATGTACATCTCGTGGGATAAATCCTAATAAAACAAAAAGGGTACATTTCTCTTTAAATATTTCCCAAGTAAATTGTCTCACTAAAAAGCTTACGAAGAAAAGCTTAATATAAAGAATTTCAATGAAGAGAAACAAAGTACAATGCATATCATCTCCCCCTGAGTTCCTAATGAAATCATTAAAGTACATTTTTCAAACGATGTCATTAGTGTTTATCATTATTTATCATTATTACATGATTATAAAATCTTGTTTCAGTCGCAGGATATGCATAATTAAAAAAAGGGTTAATGACACCCAAAATCACTAAAAATATCTAATATTTCTAGTTGGATCCCTCTCATTCAAAAGTGCCACGTTGGATCACTTAGCTGCATTTTTTCGGTAAAAATTTGTTATTGGGCCGTTTTAAAAGATTTTGAACCATTTAGTAAGTTTTTTAACGAGGGTATTTACGTCCTTGCACAATTAAGAAATTAGATCATCATTAAATCATCTTAGGACGTAAATACTCTCATTAAAAAACTTAGTAAATTACCCAAAATCTTTCAAAAAAGCCCAGTGATCAAATTTTACCGAAGAAAATGTGGTTGAGTATTCCACATAGACACTTTTGAATGAGGGTGATCGAACCGCAAATATTAGATATTTTCAGTAATCTTTGGTGTCATTAACCCTTAAAAATGTATAGTTTTCCAATAAAAAATACCACGTTCAAGCTTGTGTTCTTTATTTTATACACTTTACTTAATTCATTGTCGTACCTTTCACCAATTATTGTTTAGTTAAATTTGATTCCATATTACAACACACTTTACACATGTAAATTAACAATTACAAATAACAAGTACAAAAATTCCGAACCAATGTACTAGTAAGAGGGCATGCTTCAAACAAAGCATGAAATATTCTCTGCAATAAGAACTAAACCCGATACCTCTTGGTAGAAACTCGGATCAAATACCACTAAAGTATTAAGGCATGAATTGTACCTACAATTTTTCGGATAGTGGTTTGTATACTGATGCCCACTAGAACTTATACTACAACGATAAGTTCTCACTTCTTTAACACTATAAATTTCTCATGTTCTAAGCCCTAATTGATACATGACAACAATCAAATGAGAATAAATAATCAAAAGATCCAAGACATCTAATGTGACTTCTACGCCAATATATAGTTATATTAAGTAGCTGCATCTAAATCGCCATCGGCATACGTTTCTCCATCCTCCATAATTCCAGCCTCCTCCCCTTCTGCATCAACTTCCATTTGTCCAACCTCTTGACCAACGTCAGTGTCCGACCCCTGTTTCTGGTGTTCGTCTGGAGTTGGAGTTCCGCTCTGAGAATTACTTCCAGCAGGTATAGTTGCATCAGTATCAAGGGGTGCAGTTGAGCCTTCAAGATCACCTCTACTTCCATCGATGTCAGCCTCACCAGCCGGAGTTGCATTCTGCAATAACAAAAACAAGACCATGGACATGAGTACATTCACTTTGCAATATTAAAAGCCGGATTATTTTGTCAAATTTAACAGGATTTGCAAAGATCAAAGTGAACTGATACAAAAATATATGTTACAATCTTGACTTTTGAACTCCATAAATACAGTACAAGAATAGAACTGTTATTCTCTGCATCTGATTATACTCCGTCAAATCCATTTTAATTAACAATTTCGTTTTCCTGTATCAAGTTTTGATCATCAATTACTCCCTCCAAGCATGTGCCTCACACTCACACACATCAAACAAATTGCACATTTGTAATAGCAACTTTCAAAAGATTTTGAACCGGGATCAAATACAGACCATTTAACAATATGGCTTAATTTCAGTTACCCCCTCAATGAAGGACAACCTTTCATTTAAAAGACCCAACTTTCTAACATCAAAAATTTTCCATAAACGAATAATATCTCATCAGATTGATCCCTAAACAAATCTCATTTCAAATTGCCTCATAAAAATAGATTTTCGGGGGCCAACTGTGGATAAGTGGATTAAAATGAGGTCTGGTTAGATTAGTAAGAATGGGTGGGTGAGTATAATGATAATTGCTTGACGAAATTACCCCTCATAATAATTTAGTTGGTAAAGAAAAAGTTCAGGTTCCAAGTTGAAATGGTCTCAGGTGCCGATTTGAAAAGGTTTCTTCGAGTTTAGGTGCCTCTATGAATTTACCCATTATCAAATATTTCAAATATGGGTTATACTTGGATAGGGTAGAAAAACAAAATGGTCAAGGTGTCATAAAGTTGACTTTTTGGTATTTATGATAGTACTTTGATATGACATCACATAGTTCTGCTGCCATAGTGACAACATTACTCGAGGTAAAGGAAGCAAGAAATCCAACCTCATTTTCTTCTTCTTGCTGCTGTGCAGAGCTCTTCGCGTCATCCTTCTTAGCACGCTTGGACCTGTCATTAGGTTTAGCCTGATATTTGGCCCGCACTTCAGCTGGTAAAATTTCCAAGGGTACAACACCCTCGATACCATGTTCAGTGAACTGCATATATATCAAATTACATGACTGAATAACATGTAATATATATTTAATACAACATATTTGTGAACTGAGACATACTCTGGAGAACCCCTCCAAGTCTTGGCGAGCAGAGAATCGAAGACCTTTCCAGCAATACACCTAGACCACATTAAACGTAATGATTTTATATAAAAAAGAATAGGAGGCAAAATACGTAGGACGAATAGGATTTAGTCCAAGAAACCATACTATACATGTTGAGATCATCGAAAGATCTAGCTAATGAAGGGCTTACACGATTATTTTTATGGTGATATTCTGCTTCTATACCAGCAGAGTCATCCATCTGCAACATCAGTGAACATTAGTCCCATATAACTAGAAACAAACAATATCAACTAAATTTCTGCATCTGGCTGCTCACATCTTCAGCCAAGGGTTTCCAATACTCCGCAATTGAAGGAGTCTGCACACGCTGAGAATCAGTTAAAGCGTTCTGTGAATCAAAGAATTTAGGAATGTTAGTGATGCTGATCAAAAAGCCAGAGGGCTTTAACTGAAGAGTAGTCTAATGGTAGTACGACTGCATAATATCTGAATGAGAAACTTAGGACCACTCGAAGTAGTTCAGGAAGGATCACCACACACACATGAAACTAAGCAATGTCATAGAAAGTGTCCCAAATCTGAAATGCAGAAGAATTTTGTGTACAAACTCTAACCACAAATTCACAAGTCATTTCTGAAAAAATGAGAACTCTGGTCATTTTAATTGATGTTTTCTGTTTCGAGATGGATCTTGACCATGAATTACTTTGTAATCCTTACTTATATACATATAAAATTGATACATCGGACTGGTATTACAAGTAATAGTATTAGTTTTGTTGTAATTTTTCATCATATAACTAAAATATCAGTATGGTCAAAGCTGCTTCAGAAAAAGTGAAAAACGTCAATTCAAATGACATGTAGGGAGTAAGATCTAGAGAACCCTCGAAATAAATCTGCATCATGCAATGGAAGAACATGAAATTGTCTTCTGTATTAAGACCAAAAGATTGCTAAGAAAAATAGAACATACCGGATTTAGATCTGCCCACTTCCATAGTTGAGCAAGTTCTCTATTTCCCAATCTCCACCGCGGCCGCCTTTAACGATTACAAAGGAACTTTAGTAAGACACTAAAACTTCTTAAAATCATCAAAACTTACAATGTAGTGCCTTACATGAGAGTTGATAAATATTTATTGTTATTCAAATAATGACACCAGAAACAAGCTATTTATTGACATGGCACATGCTCTCAAGATAGAGTGGTGTTTCAGAGCAACAGAAACACTGATCTTGTAGCAGTTTACTCTAGATCATAAGATTTACTCTGATGGTTGGGACTTTGAGATGGCTGCGATAAGGTATTAAAGTTACTTTGAGCAAATCATGGCTTATTAAAAACGTCCAGTGATATGGCTATGACTTAACTATATGATAGTTGAAGTAATATATGAGGAACCTTCTAGCCATACATTATACATCAATTTTTTATGAAGCATGTTATAGTTGAATCTCTACAAGAAAAAGTTGTGCTGAGTTCTAATATAAGCATAGCAGTCTTATACTATTATTACAAGGGATATATGATTTCCTAAGTCTCTGAGAGTAAACTTTTCATAGGTTCATTCAGTTCACCTTGATATTTACATCTCTCCTTAGAATTTCTCATATTCTCTTCTTAGAGGACAGTTCACAAGAAAAACTCAACTACATCAAAGTTTCGCACTATTGAGATACATTACAGTCCAGAACTCCAGTCACAAATCAACTCAATGGACATAAAAAAAAAACTATAACTTCTCACGAAGTATGTAAATGTGCAAGTGAAAAAATTATTCCTTCTTACGAAGTACGTAAATTACATGTGTGTGCAAGTGTATGACATACATATACACAAATACAAGCATATGTGAATGATTAATTTAATGACAGATTAATAGGCAGTGAAAATCGTTTCCTTGTTATGAAGTTTGGGCATCGAAGCCTATGTAATCAATCAATATACAGATTAACTAGTTGAAAAAACACCAAACAAAGTCATCAAACCGTTTTTTTGTTCCCTCTTGACCCAACTTCTTTTCTAGGGATGGCTTCTCAAATGGAGGGCAACCATCTCTTTTCCACCATACCTGCATAGTGTACATATGAGGAGAAGAGACAGCATAGCAACTAAAATCACAGATCTAATAAATGAAAGAATTATACATGATTGCAGAGGTACTTGACAAGGGAGTAATAAATACGTTGTACATACCCAATTCCTCTCACGCTCTAGTATATGCTCGATGCTATGCAGAAAATCAATTCCATTTGGTGGAATGATTTCAAGCAACTTTTTTACCCGTTCTTCACAATTTCTTATTTCTTCCTTCTATATTCACAAAAAGGACTTCGTAAATATCAGTTGTCAGCATAAGAATTCAACTGGAATTGGATAACAGCATACCATGTTCAAGTTTAAAAAGTTAATAATATTTTTGCAGCAAAAATCTTACAAGAAAAATCATTGATGCACGGGCAACAAATTACATGGGAACAAGAATATGAAGTCCATTTCCATTATGCATAGCTTAGGAACATATATAAATTTACATGTTTCTCCTATAAGCTTTATAAGTAAAAATCTGGAAAATAGCAATACATTCCTACAAGCAATAAAAAGAATTACTGAAGTTCGAACATTTCTTCCATTCTGTTTCTTTTTTAATGCTAACTATCATACAGCACTGACATTAATGCTCTGCAAGTATAATTGTCAAGCAGTTGACCAACTAAGAAGGCTACACAAATATACAATCATCAAAGCAACCCAACCCCCATCACACCCACAAAATCAAAACCCCACAAAAGGAAGGGCAGAGGAAAAGTAACAACAAATAAATGAAAATATCCAAACAAGCTTGGAACTAACAAGATATTTCAAACAGTAGAGGATCTAAGTTTCCATAAACCTACGAAGTAATGAATACTCTAGTTAATTGCAATTTGGTTAGATCTGGCATGACATTGGAAGTTCACCAAAGATAGAACTATCAGGGACGTCTATGATTTTTTCTAGTTGAGTAGTTACAGGTCAAACAAATAAGCATGCATGTGATCAAAAGCTGTACCGCCAAGTATAAATTATCGGTTTTTCTAGAATGTGCCTAAAGGCACATGTTAAGAACTAAAGATGGAAATTAAATATTATATATGTGAGTATATAAAGTGATATGTTTAAAAAATAAAAAATCATTCATGTCAAATTTCAAATGCATATCTTCTATGAAATATTTTCCCTTGTTCAAGATGCCCTAAGGGTGTTGAGTTGATATAATTCTTAAGTAGAAAAACCATTACATAAAGTACCAAAACGAAATTTCAGTATAAGAACAGTGGTGTTAAGTTGATATAATTCTTAAGACCAGTGGCTACTTAAAAAGCACGAGGAAAGATGAGCAGTTGAAACAAAAACAATAAACGGTAAATGAAAGGAAAAAAGAAACGTGACAGACAGGGAAGAGCAGGTTCCAGCATATCTTGAGTCAAAAAGATTCAATTTCATAAATGATCAAACTTGAAAATTATAATGTTTAAGACAAACCATTGTTTCAGATATCATATCCTTTTCACTTTTCCCTGGAGCCTGCAACCAATATAAAATAATCCGGTTACATTATAAGTGTGAGACTTATTTGAATTTATTCGTAGCCTAGGGAAGACAAGTGAAGAGTAGTAAAGTAACAACCATGTATCATGAATTGTATGGAGTTTTATATCGACCGTCTTATTAGAGACAAAGTTTCATAGTAATACAAACAAAGTCCTCTAGATCAATATGCAATTCGTGGCATGAATCATATTAAAAACAATTCTTATTTAATTGAGGTTGTAACAAATGCCATCAATCTTTTTACTTGAGCAATGTACAAGAACAATCGATTTTGTGAATCATGATGTTGTTTGGTATGTAGTGGCCTCAAAGTCTCCTGTTACAAGTGACTAAACTTCTTATAAAATCCAAAGGTGCTTAGTCCTAAAACTGTAAAGCTGTTTGTTCAAAGGTGTACCTACGATATGACCACAATCAAGGAACTATAAAAATGAAAGATCAGCACAAGAATAATTCACCTTTAACAAAAAGATTAAAAATTTGCAATTCAACAAACAAAAGAATTTCCTAACATCCAAAAACAGACTGGATCATGAAATCTTATGTAGCCATCCAACTACCTAGCCTTGACATAGAATCACTCTTAGATTCTACCAGTTCATTTTTCATTTCGAAGTTGTCTAGTTAGTCAAAAAAGATTTGCAGAAAGAATAGAAATACATGACATAGATCGCGACCAGATTGTGTGACCATTAAGCAGATAGAAGACAACAGAAAACACTACCTTCCAGTAATCAAACAAAATGAGGCACTGAACAAGAACATGGCGACGGAAACTTGGATCTTTCAGCTGCAGAGATGAGACATTATGTACAACTGAAAGACGAAATATTACATGAATTCGTCAGATTATTCTCACCTCAAGACCCATCAGTTTACTGCTAGTAAGATATTTAATGTTGAATGTTGCCGCCTCATCCTCAATATTCAGTGCATTACCCTCTTCATCGGTTAAAGGTTGAGCTTCAAATGTATTTAGCACGACCTTGATTCAATCAAGTATTACATTCAGACAAAATACTGCATTTCACCATCTGGTGGCTTTGGTGATAAAGTACTTGTACATTCATCAAAGGAGCAGCATGTACCATTAAACTCGAAGTAAACTTATTCCATTTGGAAGGAGCTTGAGTCAGCGAAGCAGGATTGCAAAAGTAATCCTACACAACAGACCAAGTTACCATAGTCAAACATCAATCACATGTATGGCAAGACCACCAGTCACAACATAAATCGAACAACTAAAGAGAAGCGAAACACAGATGTAGGTTTAGCAAAACTGATTTCAGATATATTTGTCGTTTCAGTCATTTGTTAGCTTCCATGGCAAGACATTTGAATTTATTAAGTCGCTAAAAGTTGGCTAAAAGGCTCTTCTGGTCCCCCAAAGTATTGGACGGAATATAATTCGGACCCAATGGACAAGCAATTGACAAGAGGTTTAGAGTGAATTTTGCGTTCAAAATAGGGAGTCGGTTCATTTTAATCTACAGCGTTTTTAATTTACCCTTGATTTCAGCCAAGTTTAATCAAACTTATTTTCTAAATCATTAGCATATCCAATACTGTCATTAGCAAAATCGATGTGTTACACTATGTAATATAGCTTCAGCAAACTAATTTCAGTATGATTTTTCCATGGGCCATGCCATTGTTAAAAGTAACTGATTTGAATACACTCTAATCAACTCGATGACTCTTTAATATTTGACTTAGTTTTTTGCAACCTCCCAAAGTATGTAAGCCAATGAATTATGATATCCATAAAAAAAATGGTCAACAAATTAGGCCAAAAGTGAAAAGAATAACACAATTCCATTCATTGAAGTATTATTAAAACAGCATGATCTAACCTGCAAGCTCCAAAAGGTCTTGTAGAAGTTAAAATCAATAGATATACCTACAGAATCAGCAAATATAAAAAGGATAGTCAACTTAAGGCTCTCTAGAAACAAAAAAGGTGGAAATATAAATGATAAAATACTAATACCAGTAGGAGCTTCTTTCTCGTATTTTGTCTCGTTAGAGGTATTGAAAACTCCCTTTATATTCACAGCTGTAAACATGGGGGGATAAAAAGTGGGCTTGTCATTCTTTACAAATGGAGCATTCAACAACATAATATTCCCTAAGAGCACTCACACTAGACACCTTATAATTGCTCTCTAAAATCAACTCCTTATATCACTTTATCAAATTTAGGAACTACTTTTAGATTTTACACAATACCAGATTCCCTATTATATTACTCATATCTTTAGCTCCAAATGAAGACAAATTTAAATTATTTTAATGTTGTGGACAAATTCAAATTATTTTAATATGAAGATGAAAATAATAAAATTTGAAATAAATTAATAATTAGTATTTTATTTGAAAATAAAAAGATGAAAATAATAAAATTTGAAACAAATTTATATTTTTATGTTCCAATATAATTTTGTAGCTCCTATATTAAATAAATGAATAATTAGTTTAACTTTATTTTTAAAAAATAAATAGAAAATAATTAAAATAAAAATAAAAATACAAAAATTGATGCAATAAAGAAAAATAGGGAAGTTGGAGGAGTCCCAATCTTTAGGATTTATTATAAGGATCCCTAAAAATTTGATGTGGGCCAGGTTAGGATAGGGATACTAAAAAAGCATCATTTTGTTAACTCCCACCTTATTTTAGAGAAGGGAAGGTGTTTAGGGTGTCTACTACAAATGCTCTAAGTAGAAAATAGTTGGGAACCGTAAAATAGAAACTATCCCAATTAATGTGCAAATGAAGTAGTATATGCATACCAGAACGTTCAGATAGAGGGAAGAAATGAGCAAGAAACATAATTATACGCCCACAAAACACCACATCATTTGCCTGCAAGAACAGGCATATATGTTAGTGATACAATATTGCAACTACAGAACAATGTGAAAAAGAGTAGTAATACTTCAGCCACAAACATGCAGACACTCTATTTCTTGCATCAGAAGGAAAATTGCAACTTTAGCATGCAGTATAATTCAAAAATAGAAAAATGAGTCAGTTCTGTTCAGATACTACAGCCACGTTGCATGAAATGCTATAGCTGCAATCTTAATCCCTTCTTTTCGTACATCAGCAGATCAGATCTCAGAGGAACTAAGGAGTTGCAAAATAAGTACTAAATATCAAGGAACAACTAAGATGATCGATTTGGAATATAATTGCATTGCTAAGGAACACGAAATATGTGGAACGGCAAGGATATAACCTGCTAAAAACAAATCAATACACCCTACCTTTGAAAGACGACGAAGAAGTTGATTGCATGTTCTCAACATAACAAGCTTTCCTCTCGCAAAGAGTTCTGGCTACAAGGGACAAACTGGAATATAAATTTTATTTTTTACTAATGTAAATAAACATATACACTATTAAATAGAAAATATAAAATGCCAACCAAAGTAATCAAAACAACCAACCTTCCCCAGTATATCTTGTTTGCTCTCTATATATCCAAAGACATCTTCACAATTTTTCATTGTTGACATTTCTGTCAAATCTTCCAAAAGCTGAAATATCATACCAGCCTCAATATGCTCTTTCTCACAAAGATAAAGAACAATGTCTGCCAAAATAAGAGCGATAGTAAAGAACTGGGAGATTATTAAATAAAACTGGTATTTAGATCTTAAAATAAGAGATAACTCTAGAAGACTCAACTATGAAAGCTTCAAATTTTCATTCTTTTGAAATGGAAAAGTTCATGCATCATTATAATGGTTCTATGCCATCATTCTTTTGAAAACAGTATCTAATATTTCAAAATATCAACAGACTGAGTTCAAGAAAAAGAGCACAAGGACGCTCATTATTATTGATTCACACACTTGCTCCTAGAGAATAGAGCAAATTTTCTGGCAATACACAATGTAACAACAGAATCAATATGGTAATACAATAACCTTCAAATCCTTGGATCTTTTAATTACCTTTACAATGTAGCAGAAGTATATGCAGTATATCAGTGGAAGGTACGACCAAAGTGATATCATTAGACATCTGCATTTCGAATTTATGGGAAAATCCATAGCTTTGCTCTACTAGTCGCTTATGAATATGAACACACTAGGCTTACAGCACCTGATAAAACGGTTTACTTGTTCTGTTTAAAGCTTTTCCCCTCAGGTTATGAACTTACTTTACCCCATCTAACTTTCTAACATTTACTTCGATAATCTGTCTATGTCAGACTACGTGATAAGGGAGTTCTTGATTGCACCAACCACTACTCTTTAATATATAACATTTCTTCAGAACCAGTGTGGTAAATAAAGTAATGAACCTACGGGAATATATAATCAACAAATTTGAGGACTCAAAAGTAAGGAAGGCAATTGATACTTAAAGATCGAACCTATGTTCATAAGAAAGTGGGAATAATGATGTACCATTAAAACATTTCCCCTGCCCATAGCCCCTTTTATTCAAACAAACAAAGCATAGAGGAAAATTGAACAAACTATCATCCATATTCACAAAAATATTTCAAAACATATATATGAATAATTTGAGTTACCTAGAAGCCTAGGAATTTGACCCTGCGCAATATCCTCATCTGCAATTGATTGGCCATACTCCATTATTTTCTGGCCTGCTTGATTTGCAGCTGACTATGAGAAAATTGCATAAAGATATTACTTGTTAGTAACAAAAACAATAAAACAGGGTGTGTTTCTGAATTACCATCTTAATTAAATAACAATTCAAGCATAAACTAAATGTGATCCGCACAAAAAATTTGGAAGTAAGAGAATTATATCAATAAAAAGATACAAAGAGCATGATAAGCAACTATACCTTTCCACTGTAAATTCCTAGAGTTATACAGAAAACAAAAATACCACTTGATCTTGACCATCAGCAAGTTTCTCATTCTAAAGAAGAAGGTAAATCTTAAATATGCTACATACAAATGACGACTCTTGAAGAGAAAGTACAACACCAGAGAGACCTCGTAAACATGTTCCGCAAATGTACACTATAGCCAATGCGTTTAGTTTTTACTTGGTGTATGTATTTTGTAGGAGCTCATAACGACCTTAGGCATACAAACTTGAAGATTTTCATTTTTGTCTAACAAGATAATTGAAATCCCGTTCAAGATACTAGAACACTCTTTCCCCTTCAAGTGTCACCACAAAATTCACCAATGATCCACATGAAAATGATAATGTTTTAGAAAAGGAGCATACCACCAGCTCTTGGAGTAGTGTCCGAAGAATATTCTCCAACAACTGATTTTCATCTTGGACTAGTTTTGTTTGTTTCTGCCATGTGGGAAAAAAGTAGGGGTTGAGCATAGTGGTTCGAATAATGGCAAGATTAGTCCATACAACGAAAGTGCAAGAGATATCAGATATACTAAAAAGCAACAATAAAACATTGGGTGCCTTCTTAGAACCAAGCATCACATGTAAGTATGAAAATGATAGTGGCCAATCTTCAATTTAAATCACGGGTCGGATAATGGTACATGATAACCCAGTCACACTTACTACTTCCATCGCAATTTAACTAGAAGATACAATATACTACAATACTAAATACTAAACTTACTAGCTCCATCGCAATTTAACTAGAAGATTCTTTTCAAATGCATATTCTACATACTTCTAATGAAAAAATTCATCCGATTAACATTGAGCTAATATTAAAAGATTCATACCATTAGAACTACTAACTAAACACTATATTCAGAAATTCGCAATTGAAAAAAAAAAATTCTTGGATGGGTGTGATGCGGGCGCATATTGGTGATTGTACCATTGGACAATAGTGACATGTCCGCTTTATGTGCTTAACAGCATCCCTTATGTATGCAACCTCATTACACCGATCCATTTGATGTCAACTTTTCCATCTATAAAACGAAAGACTATATACTCATTAGTCACTACACTACCTACGCTACTTATCTACGGAGCAGTAACAGATACTGATAGTCTCTCTCTTCACTACATCCTGAGTCGATTCAGAAACAACCTCCACCTTACCAACCTTGGGTACAACCCGACCCACTTATCGACCTAAGAGCCTCTTCACCACATCATGAGTCGATTCAGAAACAGCCTCCACCTTACCACAACAATAACCTTGGGTACAACCCGACCCACTTATCGACCTAGGAGCCTCTTCAAAGGCATTGAGGCACGTTAAATAAAGCGGGCAAAGAGATTGACCTGAGGCTTAATTGCTTCCTGCACGGTTTGAAGGGCGAATTCAGATGGCGAACCAGAGTGTTGTATTGCCTTCTTGAATAAATCCTAACAAAAAAATGGAAATATACTTCAATAGAATGAATATTTATCTTCAAATAATCAATAAATATAAATTTGTAACATAAAAATTGAAGAACAAAAATGAAAACTTTTACCATTTGAGAAAATAAATGGAGATTTATCTACTTTTCCTGTATTTTTCACTAGGATAGCTCTAAGCTCTCCGTTACTCTTTTACTAAAGAAACAAAAGATGAAAATTGAGAAGACGCGGGGCATTATATACCCATTCGGCCCATTTTCTATCAGCGGTGTGTATAAAATACCAAGCCGAACTAAATCAAACGAAAAATAACCAAAATTTTTGGAACTGATCGAAACCGAACCAATTTTGTTTCAACGTTTATCGAAACCGAATCGATATCGGTTTGGTCAATAAGAGAACCAATTGAAATTGAACCAATGCCTAATCTTAAAAAATAAAAAAATAAGTTCAATAGACTATAATTGTCTAGATGATTTATGCATTTCCATTGGTGATATAATGTGGAGAAGATCTTTTTTATCAAAAAAGATGTGGAGAAGATTGGAAGAATGCCCTCGTTTCCCATCTTTTTTAACTTCTACCTTCTTCCCTAACTTTTTAGGTTGAACTCTCCCATGAACTTCCTATCTTACCCTTAATGAAACCCTTCTATTTTACTACTCTCTGTTTCTTCCTGATTTTTCTTCTTCTTCACCATATCCCACGATATCCATCAACTTTCCTCTCTTTTTTTCTTCTTCTTCTTCTTTTCTTCTTTCTTCTTTCTTCTTTCTTTTTTCTTTTTTCTTTTTTCTTCTTCTTCTCTATCATCCCACCAACTCCACCACCACCACCAACACCATTTCCACCACCAATCATCGAAAAACCTAAATCTTGCCCCCCCTCCCTTCAAATAACCCAAACTCGCGACCCCTCTCCCCCCAAAACCCCAAATCGCGACTCCTGATGAATGCATTTTTATTACCAGTTTAAATGAGTTTTTTAGCGTAAAATTTATATATTCTATTGGATTTTATTGTCAATGTACTAGAATGTATCATTTTCCCTAATTGTCATATTTTAGTGAGAAAAATTGGAATTGATTGAATTTAATTATTAAATTCAATGTTTTTATACGAATAGTTGACTTTTGGGATGAGAATTATTTGTTGAGGATTCAATTACAAGTTTGAGCCACGGTCGACTATAGTCCAACAAAAGTCTACAATATAGTCAAGCCAGAACGATAAATGAGCGACAATTAGCGAGCAAGAAAAAAAAGAGCCCAAATTATTGAAGATAAAAGGGTCAGCCGCCAATTTGATGTTAATGGGATTTTGGTGACCTAAGTTGTGTTCACGAAAAAGAAGAAAAGAGGATGGCAGCATCATCCGATTGTTTTTTACTATTTTCGGATCGCTTCAGTTCTTCAATTGATTTTTATTCTATTCATGTTTAATTTAAGACAATTATGTCTTGTAATTTTATTATTATGAACTACTTTCATTATTACTAGGGATTAGATGAACCCATACAATTGAATTGTTTACCGTTATTTGTGAATTGTTACGCACTACTTGTGTTCATTGCTTTTTTTTAAAAATAAGCGATGTAATAATAACCGAACACAAACACAACTACAAAAGGGATAGTACCAGGGGAAAAAGTGGACTAGGAAATCCACTACACTATTTGAACTACAATATTAGTCCTAGTTCAGCCCAAAACAAAGTGTTGGCAGCCGGGTCTTACTAAGTGAGCTGGGTCGTATATAAATGCCTTAAAACTCACTCTATAAATACCCCCAGCCCTCAATTCCTATTCTTAGTCGCGCTAAAAAGCCTCATTCCACTTTTTGAGTTCTCAAGTGAAATTCAACAAACTTTTTTTTTGTAAATTAGCGATAAATTATGAATACTATTACAAACAATGCATACATAAATTGTTAAATAATAGAGAGTTAGAGTATAATATGAGATAAATTTTTCTTTAACAAGGTTCGAACCATGACCTCTTGCATGAAAGGTTGGGTCGGATGCCACTAGGCTATTGCGCCATCGGCCACTTACTCCACCAACTTGACCTTTTATTTCTTCATGTATAAGAATTTACGATTGTACATCTTGGCGGTTGTATGTTTTGATACCTTGTTAAAACTTTACTCTTTTGATAGAACATCTAAATTTGTTAGGTAGAAAGACCATCAATTCATGTCCACATATACAAATATCACTACTGGAAAAAGTACCAAACACGACAAAATTTCCATTTGTCGTATGACTATAAACGACGAGCCATGACAAGCCCTGGCATGGCCCATGTTTTCGATATTTTGGCTCACAAATAGGACAAGATACAACAAATTGTCTTATTTTGTCCTTTTTGTTTAGCAAAAACGTTGTTTATGTTTAATATAGAATTTAATAAATGCATGATCACTATTATAATGTTTATGCTTTGGCTTTCAATATGATAGAATTGGCGAATATTTGAGTTCGAATATGAATCGAATTTGAACACGATTTTGCTATTCGAATGATAAACGGATATGAATGAGAATGGCTACTAATGTTTTATTTATTTTCAAATATGTTCATTTTGAACTCAAACCGAATATTCGATTCGGATTCAAACATTTATACATATGTTGAGAGAATTGCCGAAATGGTCCCCGAAAGTGGCACCAGATTGCACTTTGGCCCCCAATAATGGCACGGGTGCAAAATAGTCCCCGAAAGTTGTAGTTTGGTCCCCACGTTAATTTTTCAGTTAAAATTGGGGTAAAAATATAATTTTTAATACTTTAACTTAGATTAACTTACTTTTGGGGTCAAATTAAAAATCCCAACCCTCTTCCCCCAAAATCACTTAAAAACATATAATTTTTAAACAATTAAGCTTACTTTTTGGTTACTTTTTTTTAAATTTAAACTTTCATTTTCTTTTTCGTCCTCGATTTTCTTTTTCGATTATCTTTTTCAATTTTTTTTTTCGATTTTTTTCTCGATTTATTTTTCGAGAAATTTACATCCCAAAAAATTACACCGTTTTTTTTACATCTTTTCCCACTTTTTTCCCCTGCCTTCTAGAAGAGAGAAAACCGCCGTTCTAGGCTTCCAGCTGCCGGCCGTCCTCACCTCTTGCCTCCCCCCTCCAGTTCTCTCGTCAAGTAAGTTGCTTTATCACACCTTAAGAATCAGTAAATCAATTTCGCTTTATGTGAAATAAACACAATCGGAAACATTACTTTGTTCGATCGCAAACATTAGTTGAGTTCTTTAATGTGGATAGGCTCATCATTTTGGGGATTATATGAGTATTTTTGTATGTATACGCGTACAAAATTGAGAAAGTCGATTATCAAAATTGGAGATTTTTTTGGGATTTAGGAGTGTATGAGAGTGTGATATAAAATTATAAATTTGAACAAAGTCTGAAAAATTCGGCCACCGTTTTTTTGTTTGTACATGCATGCTTTAAATGTTTTTTGATTTGACCCCTGATTGCTCGAACTCAACATTTTCCCAATTACGATTGCTCGACCCAGGGCTATCCGATTGCTCGAACTCAACATTTTCCCAATTACGTGTATATGTATCTCGTTCATCCTCCACAATCATGTTATGTAAAATAATGCATGCCCTCATTATTTTACCTAGAACATCCATATCCCACATCCTAGCTGGTTGACGAATAATGGCAAAGCGTGCTTGGAGCACCCCAAATGCACGTTCCACATCCTTCCTGCACGATTCTTGTTGTTTGGCAAACAATTGTGCTTTGTTTCCCTGGGGAACCTGAATCGACTGGATAAATACAGGCCATTTTGGGTAGATTCCGTCGGCAAGATAGTATGCCATATTGTACTGACGACCATTCACAATGTAGTTCACCGTTGGAGCTTCACCAGACTCAATGTCATCGAAAACCAGGGACCTATCTAGTACATTTACGTCGTTCAGTGTACCGGGCATGCCAAAAAAAACATGCCATATCCACAAATCATATGACGCGACTGCCTCTAGGATAATGGTTGTCGTGCCCTTGTGTCCACTAGTAATTGGCCTTGCTAAGCCTTAGGACAATTCTTCTACTGCCAGTGCATGCAATCGATACTTCCAATCATTCTAGGGAAACCACGCTCATGACCAACTTGGAGTAACCTTTGCATGTCAGAAACATTTGAGCGTCTTAAGTATTCATCTTGAAACAGGGCAATTACTCCTTCGCAAAAATTGCGAGTGCACTCAAGTGAGTGGTACTCCAATCTTCACATACTCATCACAAGCATCACCGTCTGGATCGTACATATTCCAAAATTATGTTTTCGCCACACATATTTATTTAGAGCAAAAGGGTTCATTGATCACTAACTTTCATTAACTTCCATTACACTCTACATTTACATGACAAAATTATGAGAGAATGACTAAAATACCCTTACCAAAATGTTAAAAATTTCGAAAAATCAAGAATTGCTCAAAAAAAAAAAACGTGTGAGTGACCAAAAGTATGCATAATACCCAACATGAATGATCGAGAGTATATACAGTCATACTTTGTGATCGACTAGTGTTTTGTAACAAACGTGAGTGATCAATGAATCCATTTACTATTTGATTTATTATCCCGTTATATTCCGTCAACCTTTTGTTAATGTACTAACACCGACATTACATATATATATAAATTGAGTTCAAACGATTACTTTACACTTATTCAAATTCTCAATTACTACGCTTAAAAATTTAAAAATACAATTCACATTTTTTAATATTCAATAATACATTTAAGAGTGATTGAAAAAATAAGGCTTATTTTCATTTTGGACCCTGAACTATCACGTAAATTTCAAATTGGACCCTGATACTATCATAAGCCTCAAATTGCCCCCTATACTACGTTTTGTCTCATTTTGCCCCCTCAAATGCCAATTTTAGATTGAATTTCATTTTAAAAGAAGGGCACATTCAGATTATCACATATATCAAACTTTTGGGGTGTTTTTACAAATAACTAATGATAGTATCAGGGTCTAATTTGAAACTTACGTGATAGTTCAGGGTCCAAAATGAAAATAATCCTAGGATTTATTTTTAATTTAATAAGTTTTGTTATTTTTTAATTGTGCCCAAAAGTTTAATATATGTGCTATTTCGATTTTGCCCTTATTTTAAAACGAAATTACATCATATTTGGCGTTTTAGGGGGTAAAATGAGACAAACCATAGTATAGGGTCCAATATGAGGCTTAGGATAGTATTAGGGTCCAATTTGAAATTTTCTTCATAGTTAAGGGTCCAAAATAAAAATAAATACGACAATGTTGTCCACTTTGGTCATCTGGCACATTATCATTTTTTTCCAACCACAAAACATCACCCTTCCCCTCCCCCCCCCCCCCCAAACCCCCCCCCCCCCCCCACCCACCACCTCCCTCAGCTGATCTCCGTTCATCCGCCACGTCATCGATATCCAAATACTCCATCTCCACCTCTTTATTTAACAAGGTACTCTTTCTTATGATTGTGTACTGTAATTCAATTTTCATTGTCTTGTTCAAAATTATAATAGTTTTGGAGAATTGTACTGAAATTTGGAACATAATTGGATTGCGTAATGAATTTTTTAGTTTATATTTGGGTATAGAAATTTGAGTTTAGATAGTGATAAATTAGGATCTGGAATTTGAGTCCGTTTGGTTCTTTCTTAGGTTTTAAATTCGTCGATATTTTGCTGAATTTTACTTAAAATAACTTGCATTTTATTTGGGTTTTGAAAATTGGACTAAATTAGTGGAGAGTTAGGATCTTGAGGCATGGAGATAATTGAATTATAATTTGATCGGTTATTTAGTTCTTGAAGTGATTCCGGCGTATTCCAATTTAGCATTACGTTTCGTCTTTGATGTGAGGATATTGATGACCGGATGAAATTTTTGATTTTGTGCGAATTTTCGAGTTATAGTTGGTAAAACTGATGTTTTTGTGCGGTTTCTATGTTACGGATATTGTAATCTGTAAATTCGTTCTTGTGAATGAACTTGCATATTAGTTGGACATAGTAATTTGCTATTTCCTTAGAGCGAATAACTTGGCCTATTGACTCTCTATTGACTTTTATTCTAAGAATGTCTTCTTTTGTTGGTTCGAAGACACGGAAAGTGATGCAACGATTGTTAGTTATATTTTGTAAGAGGTTAAACTATGTAGATGTAGTTGAATTGAGTTAGTTCTATTTTTCTAGCAGTTAGCCATATGTACTTGATTTCTAACTTTTGTTGATAGGAAAATTACAAAAGCTTTCAGTTGGTTAACTGAAAAAGCTCTACCGACTACTAATTTGGCATGCACAAACTATTCATAATTTCGTGTTTAATGCATTACTTTGTTCCATAACGGGATATCAGAAATTGCATTTTCTAGTAAAATGATATATACCTGTGCCTTTATGAACGAAAAAAATCAATGCATAAATTTAGCTGAAGTATCGCAATATGTTTTATCTTCAAAGAGGCTATTATTTATTTTATAAAGCGACTGTCAGCAGGCTCATCTGTAATGTCAGGTCAGGGTCTGGACGTTAAATCTTCACCTCACTGGATCATGAGAAACATTGTTGTTGGTAGCTAATTATTGCTGCTTCATCCCCTTCGCTATATTATAGTAGGATGCAGACCGGTAGTAGTCTTTCCAAGAACAATTCTTTGAGACTGAGCACCCAGCAGTCTCTTCGTCGTATGGGATTATGTTCTCAGATATCAACCAGCCAACACAACTCACCTATCGTCTTCCCAGAAAAACGTAGTAAAGGAAAGAGTTCCTCCAAGGGAAGTATTAGTGTAAGCAATGCCAACCAGAAAAAGGAAAATGAAGTGGAAACTAGAATCGATATTGGAGATGAGCAGTCCGACTTATTAGGGTATGAAGTATTTTCAAGAAAACTCGCCTTGGATAAGAAAAAGGCAAACCCAAATTCAGATGCAGAAAAATCATCTGAATGGACATCCCAGAATGCTATAGATGCTAAGCTTACAAGCAAGGCATTGGTTTGGGGTTCACAAGTGATACTTCTTGAAGATGTTGTCTCGGTATGTCTCTTAAGTTGGTTCCTAATATCGAGTGAATAAGTATAGCATTGAAGGAAAAGTGAATTTTCTTTAATTTGATTTGAGCAGGTATCTTATTGTTTTGGTCTCAGACATTTCACTGTACATGCATACCCTGTTAGAGATCCTTCATATGGTATTTCGTGCTTTAAGAAAACAGGGAGGACCAGGAAAGATTTGCGCTTCTTATCTTCTAATCCCGAGGAGGCTATCAACTGGGTGAGCGCGTTTGCGGATCAGCAGTGTCATGTGAACTTGTTACCTCATCCACTGAAGTCTTCAAAGAAGCAAAATATAGAATTTACTGAAGTTCCTCCAGAAGTCTATATAAGATGTAAAAGTCCTCCAAGAATTCTTGTAATCTTGAATCCTCGATCTGGACGTGGTCGTTCAACTAAAGTATTTCATGGCATGGTGGAACCTATTTTCAAAGTAAGTTAATGGCATATGCTGCGAGCTTCTGCTGCACAACACCCTCTTCTTGTTTTTTAGTCTGTGTGGACCTGTATAGTGTGCTCAGTTTGTCTCTGTAATTGATAATAATGTAATATAGTGTGTTCATTTTGTCTCTTGTCTCTCCCTCTCCTTCTCTCACTCACACAGATACACGTCTTTGTGTCTGATGCAAAATACTATAAAGAGAGAGTACATTATGGAGAAGAAATTCATTTAAGTTTATATATTTTATCCATTCCTTTTATCTTATGTTCATATTTTTATTAAACTAGGAGTAATGCTTAGTGGCATAAATTCTAATTTGAAAATTTCTTTTCTCTTGATACTAGCTGATCTGTGATTATGGTTACCGATAATGTAATGGTAAACTTGGTTTTTCTGCCTGTGCTTGTGGATATGATCAGTTAGTTTGTATGCAGGTGGAGGATAGAACCTCTGTTCTTTATATTTTTGGGAATTTCTTGGGGTTGGTTATCTGTGTGAGGGTGATGGCTTACCTATATGATTATACTAGGCATATGAACTGGAAATAATATGATGTTTAAAAATAAACCAACTTTGTATGAGCAATGAGGGATTTGCAACTCTGCATTATGAATATGAGAATGGGGAGTAGTTATGTAAATGTAGAAGGTAAATGTGATATACCATTGGTCATTCATGATTAGTTGAATGATCCATCATAATGCCTTAGTAATTTTTCCTTTTCATTCCAATAGTATTACAAAATCCAAAATTAAGGCCTATTTTTGAGCTTGCAGCTTGCAGCTTGCAGGGTTTGAGATGAAGATAGTGAAGACCACATCTGCTGGTCATGCCAGGAAGCTTGCATCCTCTGTTGATTTCAGCACTTGCCCTGACGGTTGTTGTTACAAATGCTGATTTTTCTCTTTAGTAACCTTAAGTTCCTTGATCTGTCTGGTAAAATATTTTTATTATGTTATTTCATTTTACCTGCAGGAATTATATGTGTTGGAGGTGATGGAATAGTGAATGAGGTCAGTGTTAACACATGTTTTTTTCTTAATCAAATTTCTTATTGAGGTGAGGTCATCCTGTTATCTAGTAGGCTCGTCTTACCCCAATGTTCTTTTATAGATTTATCCCAACATTCTAAACGAGCAATGAAATGGTAAAAGTTGTGGTTTTATTCTATTGTGCTACCACTTGTCATATGCTGCACATAGTTAATTTCATTTACTTTGACATTACTTTTGATACATCTTTACATGTTCGTACATTGATGTTTTTATCTGTGAATTTGTCTATGGTCTATGCTGGGTTTGACATCTTCACCCCTAATATTGCTGCTTTCTTAAAAGGTCATTTTATGGTGATCTTGTTTTCTGCTTCTTGTTAACTGAAAGATGTCCGAACTTGTCTGGCTTTGAAGATCTGCTGCTTATTACTATAGTTCCTAGGTTATTACAGTTGGCTCTCCTAAGGAAAACCCATCTCTTTGATCTCATATACTTGGAAAGTCACCTTGACCACCAAATTTTGGTGCCAGCTGCCTTAACAAAATTACTCCGAATGTCTTGCAAGGTTTGGCATACTTAAGGTCATATGTGCCCTTTTTTATGTAAGCAATATTCTGCTGTCTTGGTTTTTCTCTCCGGCCCAATCCACTTAGTAATAATCCTTAAAGCTGAGAACTCGACCCTCAAATTTGCATTTCAGTCTCCATCTCTCCACTATGTCAACAACCATAACTCAATTGCCTCCACTGTACTCTTGCTTCACTCTACACATTTCTCTGGGATGAAGCAAAGGAAATAAGCGGAATTTGTGAAATGGGGCTCCACTGATGTTGGAACAAGAGAAACTTGATGCAGATGATCTTAAAGCAGTGAACTATGATTGGTTATATTGGAGTTCCAAACTTAACCATCTCTCCACTTGAATTTTCCTACTATAACCTGCTGGAGAAATATTTTTGAATTGTATTGGTGGAAATAGTGAAGAGCTGTGGATGGGTGTACTCAATTAAGGTTTTCCTACATTAGGAGGGGAATGGATAATTAATTATCTTATTAATTTATTTGATCATCAAAAAGATTAGGGTAGGTATGAATCAATCAATTGGGTGGCTTGAATGCAATGGCGGAAGTGGAGATAGAGATATAGGACTCTAACTGTAGCATTCGAGTTCAGTGGTGGCGAAGAGGATAGTGTTTTGACTACATGCTCAATGCCTTTAAAAGAGACTCCTGCCTTGGCGGGGTAAGGAGTGGTTAGATTGTATGCAACCTTACCCTATGATAATATGAGGTTTTCCGAATTGACTCAAGATCAACTGCACGCCTTGTACTACTGCACAATAGATAAGAAGCGCAAGTAGTGGTTGTTCTTTTACTAAAGAAACCTCAGGACTCATTCACCCATTTCTATATGAATCTGTATTGTAGAAGGAGAACTTGTTTAAGCATGCTTTTCACTGATATAGAATTACCAGGGATGATATCTTTTACTCATTGCAAGTTTATTTATTTATTTTTCTGCATACAGTTCCTTGGCGTAAAAATCAGTGAGATATTGAAATTTTAAAAAAGAGTTATTCCCCATCATGTAGTACATGTTTCATCGTCCCATCTCTGTGATGCTGCATGGAGTATTTATCTGCAGTTTGCTGCTTGGATATAAATAACTCCATGAATTTCCAACAACAAATAAGCACTTTAAATCTGTTCAAAATGCAGGTTTTGAATGGATTGCTTAGCAGAGACAATCAAAAGGAAGCAATTTCAGTACCAATCGGCATTATACCTGCCGGATCAGATAACTCCTTAGTCTGGACTATTCTTGGAGTGAAAGATCCTATATCTGCTGCACTAGTTATAGTGAAGGTATATCACCTTGTTCAGGAACTGATTTTGGTGATCTATTATGTTCTAAAGTATTTATGATGATTCTGATGAGGGTAACTATGGTTTATCTGGGGATGGGGCCGAACCTGTTGTTGCTATATGAAATACAGAGTTCTTTTAAAGAGTTCATGTCTTGATTTTGTCAGATGTATGATCTAGTCACTTATTCTAGAGACCCTTTATTTCCATTAATTAGTTAAACGAGTAATTAATAAGCGAAAAGTGACCATAGTTAGACAAGTAAGCTGATTCTTTTGCTTTTAAACTTTTAAGTTCAGGCTTGAACCTTGTTAGTTTTTAGCCTTTCTTGCTGTATAAATCTATCAGATTGAACGATACAAAAATATAAAAATGGGCTGAAAAGACCTCCTATTGGCTGGCATTTGAGAATGCTAATGATAAATCCTTATATTGCACAGATCAAGTGTTTCATTTTAGATGACGGCTGTATACTTATCTGTAATTGTGCAATAGATATGAAGTCTTCTGATGTCACTCATGATCAACTGTTATACTAAGAGAAGTATGCACTAGCCTGCACTCAATCTGATACGATGTAAAAATGTTTTTTAATTTATCATTCAGTACATCTACCACGCCTGAGCAAGTTGAGAGGCCATAACAAGTTTTTTTGTTCTAACACTTCATTGCTTATAGGGAGGTCTTACTACAACAGATGTTTTTGCTGTTGAGTGGATCCAGAGTGGTGCTATTCACTTTGGAACAACAGTAACATACTTCGGTTTTGTTAGTGATGGTAAGTGGATTTGCTTATGACACTGGATTACTATTGGGGATGCGAAGCATATCTATCGTGCATGCAAAGCGTATGTATCACTAGAACGACATGCACAGCATTATTGAATATGATTTTGTAGCACAGCTGTATTTTTGGTTAGTCGTAAGGGTCAAACTGAATTCTGAGATAAAGTGCTTCAAATTTGTGATGTTCAAGATTATCTTTGTCTCTTCGAATTTCTATGTTATAATATATGCACTGCTTCCTCTATCTTTAATGATCTATTTTTATATTGTTAACATGTACCCTTCCATACTCTAGTGTAGCATTACAAATTCGCCACCTTCGATCTGACACTTACAATGCCATGTGTAATAGTACATTTACACTCCTTTCCTTAATTGGGATTGGATGATTTGTTGTCCTTCATATTGGCTACTGCCGAAAAGTTTTCATAGTCTTGTCTTCCTATCTTTATCCTTTCAAAGTTGGGATATTTATATCTTGTATTCTGTAATGCAGTCCTTGAACTTTCTGAGAAGTACCAAAAAAGATTTGGTCCCTTGCGCTACTTTGTAGCTGGTTTTCTCAAATTTTTATGCTTGCCGAAGTACAGTTATGAAGTTGAATATCTTCCGGCATCCAAAGAAGCAACTGGTGATGGAAAGGTATCACTGGACCAGGAAGTAGTTGACATGACTGAACTGTATAGTGACATTATGAAAAGATCAGGGAGAGAGAGTCTTCCTCGCCCCTCTAGTTTGTCAAGCATTGATTCTATTATGACTCCAAGTCGAATGTCTGGAGGAGGAGACATGGATACAACCTGCAGTAGCACCGAGCCTTCAGATTATGTGCGCGCTATAGATCCAAAATCGAAGCGGTTATCTGTTGGCAGAAAAAATCCGACAGCTGAACCAGAAGTTATCCATCATCAGCTGCCTCCTTCTGTTACTCCTAGGACCAGATCCAAGTCCAGGGCAGATAAAGGGTGGACTGGATTGACCATCTCCAATGATACAACAAGGACCGCTTGGGGAAATGCAACACACGATAAAGAAGATATTTCATCAACAATGTCAGATCCTGGTCCAATTTGGGACTCTGAACCAAGGTGGGATACTGATCATAATTGGGATGGAGAGAATCGCATTGAACTGCCTGGCCCATCAGAAGAGAGTGAAACACTTAAAAAGATGGAAACTGTTAATGAAGTACAAGAGAAATGGGTATCCACTAAGGGTAAATTTTTGGGCATCCTGATATGCAACCATGCATGTAAAACAGTTCAGAGTTTAAGTTCACAAGTACTGGCACCAAAAGCTGAACACGACGACAACAATTTGGATTTGCTGTTGGTACACGGTACTGGTAGGTTCAGACTGTTGAGATTTTTAACAAGCTTGCAGACGGGTAAACACGTTGCGCTGCCGTATGTTGAATATATAAAGGTAAAACAAACATATATATGATGGGACATGCACCTAGTATAACAATGACCAAAATAGGAAAATTTTTAATGCAATAATTTAAGCTTGATTCCACCTGTTCCAGATCTCTTTCTTTGACCAGCGAAGCTTTTAGCAATAGGGTATATATTATTTGAAGTGTTCCTGTGTATGCATCTAATTTTGCTTTTTACCCTTAACGATGGTAAATACTTTTGCTTCTGGCTATAATAGTGTACTTTCTGCAGGTGAAGTCAGTCAAGATCAAACCTGGGAAGCATACTCACAACGGATGTGGTATTGATGGCGAACTTTTCCCTGTTAACGGGCAAGTTATGTCGTCCTTATTGCCTGAACAGTGCAGACTTATTGGTAGACCCCAAAATAGTAACAAATGATTGGAGTGGAGAACAAAGCGGAACTTGATCTGCAGAGAGGAAAAGGTTGGAAGCCATTGATTCAGATATCTAGTTTGCGGCTATTCGCTAGCAATAATATTTGATTACTTGTATATTTTGTCAATGCTATTGTTTGTCTTGTGTTTACCTTCTAAATTCCTTGTGGTTAATATTGTATGAATGCAGGCTCTTGTTTGAATGTATTCTGAGCTTACATGATTGAGTTGCTTATTTGATAAGTTTGTATTGTAAGGCATTAGAGGCTTTGGACATGTAATTTGCGTTCTTAATTTCTATTGCACCCCTTTTTACGCGTTCTCCTCGGTTTTTGATTGTCATTTGGCTTGTTTTATTTAATTTAAATTCTTTGAACTCGCTTACTGCTTACTTATAACGATATTTTGCAATTACTCGAGAACGGGGGGTACTTGTTTGCCGCTCTAACACCAAAACACTATTCTTATGTGTATAACAGACCACCTTAGATGACCCCCCCCCCCCCCCCCCCCCCCCCCCCCCCCCCCCCCCCCCCCCCCCCCCCCCCCCCCCCCCCCCCCCCCCCCCCCCCCCCCCCCCCCCCCCCCCCCCCCCCCCACATTATAGGTAACCTAAATGGTCTAATATGACCTAATGGTCTAGCCGCCTACCCTCCCCCTTCTATTACAACCCCTTAGACCACCAAATTTTTATTTAAATAATCCCTTCATATATTGATTGACATACAAAATCTGCCTCACCTTCATACAAAATCCTAATTAGCACAAAATTTAACACCAGCAAATACACCGATTAATGAGAGAGTTCCATTGATTTTTCTTGTGAAGGCAGCGGATATGACTCCGAGGTCAAACCCAATGGTGTGCTGACGGTGGAAGGTCCTGAATTTATCCGTCTACAACCAATTGATTTTAATATAAATACGTTTTTTAACATGATATTATGAGCTACCCCTGATTAAGGTCACGTGTAAACCTCATATATGCGGTCCAAGTGGATTAGGTTATACATGTGAGATGGTACTGAAAAGCCAATACCACATTGGTTGAGTAAGACCTTTCAAATGTAGTAATAATGTTATGAGATTTATCCATCTACAACCGATTAGATTCAACATTTATGTCAACAAATTTTGTGACAATATGGCTAACTAATTGACATAAATATTGGGAAACTACTTGTAGAATGGAACAAAAAAGACATTAAAACGAGTAGCTATACATCTACGATTTATCAGTATTCAATCTATCAAACATAAATATAGGGACATACAACGATACAAAATGTAGAAAGTTATGATCCTACTACAAGTTAGCTCTCGAAACCACTAAATCGAACTTATTACAACTGAACATAGTCTTGCTCTAACTCGAATTCAAAAGGAAGTGAAACTTGAATTACTTGACAAATATCCATCTTTCCCTTCTACCAATTCAACAAGCTGATCTTCCAGATCAAGAATCTTCAACAACCCCGACGCCTTCATCTTCCCTTTCTCGGTCCCATTCTCCGCGATTTCAAGAATCCCCTCGACGGCCTCCACCCCGATCAATCCCCGGAGCCCCTCAACCGCATCTTCACCACATCTCGCCATATTCAACAACGCGGACACCACATTCTCCCTCGTCCTAGGACTCGAACCCGTGGCTTGATCCAATAAATCCACCAATATCCTCACACCCGAAACCTTCTTAAACGCCTCCCAACTCTCCTCACACCCCGCCAGCTGGGCAATAACCGCGGTACTATCCTCAACGAACCCAACCCGCCCGTCCTTACACACTAAAGTAAAAAGCGGGCCCACCGCCCCAAGCTCAATCATCTGAGCTCGGTTTAGTGGGTAAAGCGCTATTCCAAATAACGCTTTAACCGCGTCCTGGATCGACCTGCTGGTCGATCGAGGATACTTGACTATATCAATAAGGGCATACACAATGTCCCTTTTTTGGCCGATGATCGGGCGGTAGGCCTCCACCATTAACAAGTTGAAGATGGTGGCGGAGGCGCACTGGCAGGCAAAAGGGGAGGCGGGGTTTCGAAGGACATGAGACAACGAATCAAGAACGCCACTGGTCGACATGATTTCATCCTTGGATGAAATCGTGAGGTTGTGCAGCGTAGCGGCTGCGTTTTCTTGGCAGATATCGGAATCGGAGAAAAGGGTCTCCGACAAATAAGGGATGGCGCCGGAATCGGAGATGAAGGGGCGGCTGACGGCGTCGGATTTGGAGATCAAACGGAGCTCGCTCAGAGCTTCTAGACGGGTTTGTTCGGAAACGGAGCTGAGTTTGGTGACTAAAGTCTTGACTACTCTTTGTTTAACTTCCATTTCTTGATCAACTATTATTATTGAGGATGTTTTGTTTTGTCTTTGGTTTGTTGGAAGCTTGTTCATAAAATAAAATTGGGGGTTTGGGGTTTGGTTTGGTCAACTGTACTTAAAATTTACGGAGTATTAACCAACGGAACGTGCATTGAATATTTTAGTGAATGCATGTAAATATTGTAGACTTTTCTTGTGATTTGTTATAAACACGCACACATTAGAATAGTGAATTTTAGAGGTGCAACGACTTAAGTGGGACATACAAATTGTAATTTCACCGCTATAGTAAGTACCGTTCATTTTTTATTTTTATTTTTATAAATGATTTATATTGAAATTAGATAATGTTTTAGCTAAAAACGCCATTACAAGTTGAAGCTAACATAAAATCATTGTTTGACTCATTGAAATATTTAATGACAATATTTCTAAGGTTATGGAGACATCCTGCACTAGTTGATTTCCAAAAGATATTACAACATTTTCTTGATCCATTGTCGACCAAAAGCTTCATTTCGTCCTTCCGGTATTAAAAGTAGAAGTACCTAAACCAAATCTGAGAAATGAAACAGTAAGTAAACACTATTCTGGTGTGTTAGTGTGTATAGTGGATCTCCTTTTCATTGACCAAAAAATAATGGATGGACGCATGTTATGTACGTTCGCATAATGTGTGTTGTACAAAAAATTGGCAACTTTTTATTGACAAAAAAAATAATGGACGCATGTTATGTACGTTCGTATCAAGTATATTATACAATCAGTACTTTAAAAATATATGCTTCCTACATTCTCCCACAAATATATTGTCAATTTTACTTTTCAATTGATATAAAATAATTTTTTATTTTTGTAATCCTTTAAATTCAATTGTTATTATAGTAAATTCATTCATAAATGTTATCACTTACTAATTACTAATTTTTTATTTTCATGAATATTGTCTAGTTTTATAATTCTTCAGTTTAAACAAATCACTTTTTCTTTTTAAATTAAAACTGGATAATCTTCATGAATTGAAATTTTTCATAGATATATAAGATTTAAGGTTTAAATTAACAAAAAAAATAGCGTTGCATAACAAGTTTAACCTTTTTTTTTTTGTAAATTAGAGCGACGAACTGAATTTCGAACCCAAAACCTTTTAATACTAACAATAAGAATTTTTTTCAGTCAGCTATTTGATTAACTCATAACAAGTCTAAAATTAATAGCAATTTATAATGTTTTGAGTTGAAGCTTGTGTACGTGATCGTTTTAAAATACTAGAAAATGGGGTACCGTATGTAGATCTTTTGTTGACTATTTATACATAATCCTGCACGACATGGAAATTATAGTGGGAATGCTTTCGTTGAATTTGAAGATTCTTTTCAACATTTCCACGTTGTAGTTGGTAATATATTTGCTTCAAATAAAGTTCAATCTCCATTTCCGAGGTCTATCGAACAAAGTTTTATATGAGTAATATTTCTGTTTTACTCACCCCCATTGCTGAGCTGTTGTATGCACACCCAAATAGTGAAATACGAATTTGAATAGTAAAAAAATGCCCCCAACGAGCTACACAGTCGTTGGCTGCCTTAACAACGACCTCAACAGTCGTTGGTAAGGCAACCAACGACTCTGGAGGTCGTGGCTGGGGAACGACCCCTAAGGACGTTTCTCAGGTAATCAACGACCTGCCCAGTCGTTGGTAAGGCTATCAACGACTGCACAGGTCGTTGTTTACCTTACCAAAGATTTTTTAAAGATATATAAATAAATTTTATGTAGTGTTATTGAAGAAATATGCAACACCAATGTATATTATTCAGTAATGTTATTGAACAAGAACGGAACACCAGCGTGTATTAGTAATGGTGTCACTAAAAATATATATGAAATGAGATTAATAATATAATTGTTTATTATTGAAGAAATATATCTAAAATGAGATTAATACTAGTAAGATATATAAATAAATTTTATGTGGTGTTGTTGAAGAAATATGCAACACCAATGTATATTATTCAGTGGTGTTATTGAACAAGAACGGAACACCAGTATGTATTAGTAAATTGTGTCACTAAAAATATATCTAAAATGAGATTAATACTAGAATTGTTTATTATTGAAGAAATATATCTAAAATGAGATTAATACTAGTAAAGATATATAAATAAATTCTATATGGTATTATTGAAGAAATATGCAACACCAATGTATATTATTCATTGGTGTTATTGAACAAGAACGGAACACCAGTGTGTATTAGTAAATGGTGTCACTAAAAATATATTTAAAATGAGATTAATACTAGAATTATTTATTATTGAAGAAATATATCTAAAATGAGATTAATACTAGTAAAAATATATAAATAAATTTTATGTGGTGTTATTGAAGAAATATGCAACACCAATGTATATTATTTAGTGGTGTTATTGAACAAGAACGGAACACCAGTGTGTATTAGTAAATGGTGTCACTAAAAATATATCTAAAACGAGATTAATACTAGAATTGTTTATTATTGAAGAAATATATGTAAAATGAGATTAATACTAGTAAAGATATATAAATCAATTTTATGTAGTGTTATTGAAGAAATATGCAACACCAATGTATATTATTCAGTGGTGTTATTGAATAAGAACGGAACACCAGTGTGTATTAGTAAATGGTGTCACTAAAAGTATATCTAAAATTATATTTATATTCTTTTTTTTTTTGTAAATTAGCGATGGGGTGAGTATCGAACCCAGAACCTTCTGGTCACTAGCAAGGGCCTTTTCCACTAGGCTATCCTATTAACTCAAAATTTTATTTATATTCTTGATCACTGACCACGTCTTTAAACTTCTAGACATTTTCTACTAGATGACATGAGACTGAGAAAATTCATTGGTTTTTGAATGAAATAATTAAAAGGGCAAAAGGCTAAACCACCCATTGACTGTTATGGAAAGTTGACCATCACCCATTCCGTTACTTAATCACTTTTCCAACCCACTTATTACCTTAATCATCCTATTATACCCATTCCGTCCAGTTGACCATAAGTTGACCGTTAACTCATTTTTTTTTGGGTGTTTTCTGTAATTATTTGATAAATAGAGGGCAAGTATGCAAGTATCGAAATTGAACAACTTAAATAGACTAAATGAATCATTTTTACTTCACTTATTCTTGATTTTGCAGAGAAGGTTTCAGATTTAAGGCAAGTATCAATAGAGAAGGTTTCTTCTTTAAGTTCTTCTCCGATTATGTCGCCTGTTCATGATGAAACTTCAGAAAAGGTTGTGTATTGCAAATATTGTGGTAAATTATGCATAAAGCTTGTCTCAACCACCAAAGAAAATCCTGGAAGGATTTTTTTCGCATGTCCGACGCCAAGAGTAAGTATATTTTCATCTTCACACCTGCTAATTTTTGACCTTCACCTAGAAAGAAATGTATGTAATGTATTATTTTGCAGTTACTTGGAGGCCATGGTTGGATGGATTGGTTGGATCGATCATATGGTAGCTCTTCGCAAACTCATGGTGCAATTGAGATGGTTCTGAAAGAAAAAAGTGAAGAAATTGCAGAACTTCGATTGGAAAAGCAACAAATTGGAGAAGAACTTCAAGAAGAAAGGTTGCGCACCAAGTGTTTGAAGAAATACCTAAAAGGGTCTATTATTGTTGTTGTTTGTCTAGTAGTTAACTGGTTGTTAAATGGGTGTAATGAACCCAATGGTAGCAATTAGATTAAGGGCTTAGATTAACATTAATCTTCAATAGGGTAATATTTGGTCTTCAATATTGTAGTATGGTGGCATGAATGAATGAATTCTGTTTTAGTATTGGTATGATTAGCAAGTGTTTGAAGCAGTACCTCCATTGTATATGTACTAGTATTGTTGTGCCGTGTAGTATTGTTGGCATGAATTAATGAAAATTTGACAATGACTTAATAATTCTGACCATAATGAAACTTCACTAGACAAAAACAGACCAGTAGCCTTAAACATTCGAACATTTACTGATATTCTTGTGACATAGTCACCAAGTCTAGACAAAAAACATAAACATTCGAAGACATAGTTTTGTTCCAAAATGATAAACAGTACGGATTGTCTTAACGATCATTGAAACATAAACACACCATAGTAGCATAAACACTAACAATTGTCTTGACTTAATAAAACATAAACAAACTACTGAGCTTCAACATTCACATCTAGCCACCTTGAGATGACCTCTTCAATGCTGACCTGGTCATCACACCCCTGGTTGTAGGAATGGGCTGGCTACTGCTGATGGTGGGGACTGCACTCTGGGTAGGTACTACACATATCCTTTTAGTACGAACAGGCTGGCTGCTACTGCATTGTCTCTTTGGCTGTTGTGGAGTTGTTAGTATGATAGGTTGTGTAGTTGGAGTCTTAAGTACAATGCCCTGCTGATTAGCTTGGAAGACTGGAGTCTGAGGTTGTGCAATAGGGGTAACAGTTGCTCCTGGAATGTTTGTGGCAATAGTATTTGTAATGTCATTCATCCAGTCATACAGATCATGCAACTACATCACATTCAAAAACATTGAGTCAGTAAGTATAAGATTAAATACACAGAAAATATGAAAACTGTATTATATTACTTACATATTTCTCATGTGCAGCTCTTTCTGGATCATTGTCATCATCCTCATTGTTAGGGACATTTCTTTGTTGAGTATTGACATTGCTTCCACCTGCCTCATGATCACTCTTCTTCTTTGTACAAGTTCTTACATTATGCCCTTGAATCCCACAGTATTTGCAAGTATGACTAAACCATCTAGTTAGCTTTTCTTTTCCTTTGCTCTTTTGCACCTCTGTGATGTCTTTTTTCCTACTGAGCTTAGGCCTTCCAGGTTGTCTAACATACTTTGGTGGGAGTAGAGTGATGTTGTTTGTTTTCTCCCACTCAGAAGGTCCATTCATGGGTTGCAACACATTCTCATAGAGCAATCCAAATGTAGTCAGTTTATAATTACTGGAAACTAGGTCAGCAGGCATAAGTTTCCAGGCATAAATGGTAGGAATTGCATGATTACAGGGAATTCCAGTTAGTTGCCACAATCTGCAACTACATTCCTTCCTCTTTATATCCACTTTAAATTGCTCATTATTATGAGAAACAACTTCAAATCCATCAGCACCATTCCAACCATAAGTTAGACCATCAGCAGAATTAAGCCTCTTGTCTAGTATTTTTGTAATCCTAGGACATAAAGTTCTAGTATTTTGTCACTAATTATGACATAATCCTCTTCATCCACAATTTCTAGATCATAGGCCAGAGTTTGTATGAACCATTTCCATGTTTCCTTGTTCTCCTTTTCAACAATTGCCCAACACAAAGGCCACCACCCATTGTTTGGATCAAGGGCCACAGCAGTTAATATTTGCATTTTATGCAGGCCTTTTGTGTGGCAGCCATCTAGCCCAATCAGTTTTCTGCATCCTACCTTAAACCCCTGTATCAGTGGCCTTAAACAGACATATATCCTCTTAAATACTCCAGCATTACTATCCTCTGGACTTGGATCCCACTCTGCAAACACTGTTGATCCAGGATGTGTCTTTTTGAGCTCTTCAATATAATCAAACACTTGGTCATATTGATCATTATGGTCACCCTCTATGGACTTCAAAGCTTTCTCTCTAATTCTCCTGGCTTGGTTATTTGTAACCATCAACCCAAACTTCTTATCAATTGCAACAGTCAACACATTTAGAGACATATCAGGTAATAGCCTAAACCAATCTAACAACACCTTAGCCAACCAGGTACTCTTTAGCAACTTTCTCCTTTTTGCTGAAATACAGTCATTATGCTTCTTTGAAATAGTTTTAATTACCAAATCTTTGTCATTTAGTTTCTTATCCCTAGACAACCAAACTGCCCAATCACAAGGATATTGACACCTAGCCCCAAACCTATGACTCTCATTACATGTAAACCAGATATCCTTCCTTCTAACAGCTGCATACCATCTCATTACTTCCTTAAATTGAGTAGAGCTAGAAAAAACTAAGCCTGGAAATAAGTCAGGATTCTTTATGTTCTTTTCATTAAAGTGCACATACCTCCTCTTTTTTCTGGATTCATTTGTGACCTTATGCATATCTTCACCCACATCACTGTCTGAAGTGCTGTCACCACTGTCAAAGTCTGATGAATCCATATTATCAGACTTCCCATCAGCAGATTCATCAGAAGAAGTTGGAACCCATCCAGCCAATCTCCTTTCTTTAAATTGCACTCCATGTCGAGCATATGGTCCTTTGTACTTCTTTTTGTTCCTTGCACCTTCAGCAGTACCTTCATTGTTAGTAGGAATAGATCTTGCATCAAATCTCTTCATTACAGGTTGTTTTCCTTTTCCTTTGTTCTTCCTACTGAGTTGCTCAACAACTACATCTACTGCAACCTCTACATCATTCTCAACAGGCATTTCTTCTGCAGGCACAACAAATTCTTGCTCAACTTCTTCTAAGAATCTAGCAGTCAAGTTAGGTTGTGTATCATCTAATTCACCATCTTCAAAGCAATCGTGTTCCTTCCCATACTGCAAGTCATCTAATTCACCATCTTCAGCCTCCACATCCGAGCCCTCCTCTGATGTATTGTCATCTTCATCTGTTTCCTCCTCATTCTCCTCCACTGTATTATCTGACTCATCATTTTGAACACCCTCCTCCTCATTCTCCTCTACTGTGTCAACATTCGCATCGTCTAAATTGAAATCAACAACACCTATTATTTTTTCACAATCCTTTTCAGCCTGCAATCTAGCCCTTTCAACTTCCTTAGCCTTAAGAATGTTAATTGATGTTTCACTAAGCTTTAAATTCCCATATTCATCTTCTAAATTTTCAAATCTTCCAGTGTTGCCAAACTTAACTAAATAAACATCCAAAAACTTAAATTCACTAGTCAACAGAACAAATTGAACCACATTTTTACCAGACTTCAAAGGTCTCAACCCATTCAAACCCTCACAGACAGGATCATGGTAAACACACATCTCAAAATCACCTTTTCGCAAACCTAACCTAAATGCCCAAGACTCAATCGAACGTATTTCAAAAGTATCAGCATCGCAGTAATCAAACAATTCAGTCTTTCCCCCTTCGTAAGAGAACTTAGGGGGTTTCACAACGAAGTGACCATCGTAATGCACCCTTACACTGAAGAAATTGGGTTGCAATTCGTAAACAATCTTGAACGTTTCATCATTTTGATCCGGATTATTTTTTTCCCGAATCTGGCCGGCCATGAAATAGATAATCGATAATTAGGGTTTCAAGAAATTAGCCTTTTCAAATCGACTAAGGAAATGGGATTGTCGAAATCGTTTAATCTTTCTGGAAATTAGGGTTCATATGAAACAGATTTTGGGGAAAATTAAGGGTTTCGAAGAAATTGATTTGGGGGAAGATTAAGGGTTTTTTCTTTGACTCAAAGTGAAATATAGTGGAAACTGAAGTGAATGAATGAGTTTTGTAACACTTAGTCGATTTAGGTCATTCTTTTCATTTCACTTGTTTTAACATTCAACCAAGTGTCCTTCTATTTTGTTGCCAAGTGTCTTCTTCATTTAGTCTATTTTCGATACTTGCCCTCTATTTATAAAATAATTACAGAAAACACCCAAAAAGAAATGACTTAACGGTCAACTTATGGTCAACTGGACGGAATGGGTATAATAGGGTGATTAAGGTAATAAGTGGGTTGGAAAAGTGATTAAGTAACGGAATGGGTGATGGTCAACTTTCCATAACAGTCAATGGGTGGTTTAGCCTTTTGCCCTAATTAAAATTAGAAAAAAAAGTTATACTTCAATTTATTTTAAATGAGATTAATACTAGAATTCATATCTTCGACATTGGTGAGCTGATGTAATCATTGCATTTAACTTCTTCTCTCCAATCTCAATTAATTGCTAATTACTCTATTATTAATACCCAAAATACCACTATTATTGTTTTTCCACTTAAAGATGTAAGGACAAAAATACCCAATTAAATATCAACCAGAGGATTAAAATATTACTTAAACTATTAATCTAACGGCTCACATGATAGTGAACACCATGCTCACAAGACCTCGTAAACATACAAAAAAATTCTCTCATATAAGAGATCACTAACCAAAAAATGAAACAGTTCAAGACATTGACCATTTCATTTATGCTCAAATAAGGATTCGTAACCATGTCACACAATAAAACACCACATTTTCATATTCAAGATTTTTCATGAATATGATGCTTTAAATTTCATGATATGGCAATTCACATTTAAATAATTTTACTACATCAAAATTTTGCTTTAAGATGTTAGAAAATTGATATAGTATATGTAGTAAAATATAAAATTCATTTAAATAAATATTTTAAAAATATTGGACCAAGTCGTGTTATCACAGTTTTTTTAGCATCGTGTAAGGTGTTTGCCTCCCAAGCTAAAATTGTCTAATTGTGGTCGTAGAAGCATTCTAAGCCTCACTTCAAACAACTCCAGAGCTTGTACTATCACCTCAAATTAATACCAAGAAAACTCCCTTACTACAATCAGCCACTAAATCAGCTCACAAAACGAGCCTTTATTCAATAGCATTAATGACTCAATCAATTTACTAATTTGATATCAATCACGTGAGATCCTTTATTCAATAGCATTAATGACTCAATCAATTTACTAATTTGTTATCAATCACGTGAGCTGGTATGACAGCATGGACAACCTTCAATATGTATTGGTGATGCAGGTTTAACCTATTGCAGAGAAGTAGATCACAGTTAGATAAATTATAATGATATTTGTATTTAATTGGATATAATTTGCACTTATTTTCACATAATCTTGCTTGTAGGTCATTATTGAGTTAATTGAAGAAATTAAAGGCCTAATTGATGACATGGACCAACACTAGCCCAACAATGAAGTTCCTGACGAGCCCAACAATTAAAGGCCATTATCGATGTTTGGGACGATAATCTCTACAAGCCCACCAGAGAAAATCTAGAAAATCTAAAGTTATCTGTAAATAAGACTCTCTTCTATCCTGAAAGGAGAGCTTCTGCAACCCTCCACCACTATTGAGGTTGCTTGATGATGCTCTTGGATAAGGAGCGAATGAAATTGCATTCTCGAGAAGATGTGGCCTGATCAACCATACCTCGAGGGAGTTTTTCTTTTCTCTTGCGCTTCTTACTTATATTTTGCTAGCAACATTGAGGACAATGTTTAATTTAAGTGTGGGGACGATTCTCTTGGGTTGATTTTGTTCTTTATTTGTTCGTCCTCATATATCTCTTGGACTTGAGAAGTTTTGATATGTCGGGATTATAAATGAAGTGTACTCTCTCATGTAAGACCTGTGTTACTAATTGAAGTTGCATGATCGATTGAGTTTTTATAACTTGAGATTTGGCTTGCATGATATACTGATTGAAGTTAGAGTATTTCGATTCTTGTTTAGTGGATACAACCTACCTTGTGAGATCTTGAGCCTAAATTTTATCATTAAAATTTCTTTCTTGGCGTGATACTATGTCATGATATGTATTCTTCAGAACTTGTTTTGAATCTGTCTCCTGTTACTTTGTATGCATGCATAAGAATGATGAATGCATTAGGATATAATCCACTTTTCCCTTAAACCGATGTATTATCCCCTAGAAAGACCCCTTGAGCCTAATTGACTATTTCTTTCTTGTGATTTAAACCGCACTTATGAGCCTATTCGCCAAATTTTCACCCCATTGTTCGTAATCAGGGAGTGTGTAACTTTGAATTGTCTATGTGTGAATTATGGTTCTTTGGTATAAAAGAAATCAAGTGTGGGGGAAAGAGAAGATAGTGGAACTGGAATTGAAAAAAAAATGAAAAAAAGTATTGCAAAAAAAGAAAAAAAAGTGAAAGTATAGAAGTACAATGTGAGAAGGAGATCTTAATGTGAAAGCCAGTGCGCGTCAAACGAAAAAAAGGTCTTTGATATTTATATGAGTGTACTTGTATAACAAAAAAAAGTGATGAGGAATGAAAGGAGGATACGAAAAATCGAGATGTATCATGTTGTGCAAAGTTGAATAATTGATTAGGCATGCTCATTTTAACATGGTTAATTTAGAGTTACACATATCCTTGAGTATTAAAGTCAAGAGCCAAATATATTTCCTACCCTTCGCCCTAAGCCCTATTGCAACCTGAATAAAGAACTTCTGACTTATGTTGCATGCATTGTTGATGGATTGATAGATGTATAACCAAGCATATGGTAGAAGCATTCATGATTTGGAGTTTAAGCGTAAACAGTAGACACTTTGAGCGATGTGAGAAGTGAGAAATCCACTAGCGGAGTTGTTTGTTGTAACTACTTGATGGTATTATGTTTGATAAAAATGGAAAAGCTATTTTCATGATTGATTGCATTCTGATATATGTTACATTGGTTTGAATGAGATGTGTACTAAACTGGAAATCATTCGATGTCATATTTGTCTTGATCATGATTTTATTTGCTTGAGGACAAAAAGCTTAAGTGTGGGGGTGTAATACGTGATTAATATATAGCATATTTAGAGCTTAATTTATTATATTATAATGCTCTTTGTACTTAATTGGATATAATTTGCATTTGTTTTCACCTAATCTTGCTTGTAGGCCATTACGAGTTAATTGAAGAAATTAAAGGCCTTACATGGGCCAACACCAACCCAACAATGAAGTTCCTGACAAGCTCAATGCGATTTTAAGGAGGCTTTTGATGTTTAGGACGATAATCTCTATAAGCCCACCAGAAAAAACCTAGAGAATCTGATGTTATCTATAAATAAGACTCTCTTCTATACTAAAAGGAGAGCTTCTGCACTGAGCAAAAAGGAGAGAAGATTTTCAGCACTCCATTACTTTTATGATGTTTTTCTAGGAACGTTAATTATTTCTTGTCTTTTTCAATTCTGAACTAATTTATTGTTAGTCAGGGCCATGATGTAGTTGGATTTGAATTAATTATTTTCTCTGAGATTTGTTTATCGCATAATTGATGATTCTAATTGTTTGGTTTAATTACCATTACTTTTCATTAACTGGCCATTAGTGAATCGTTTCCATGAGTGATAGGGTTGTCACTTGCGAAAAACAATTAGAACACATGTTTTAGTTACCATAGAGATATAGGTATTGACATGTGCAAGTTGTAGGTTTTTATGCTTCATCCAATTCAATATTTTAAACTATCATAGAGATATAGTTAGTTTCTTGGCAAATGGAGTTTAGTATTACTTGAGAGAGAATATTAATATTTTAGAATCCTCTTGTGATAAATTGATTAACAATCTCATGGTTAATCGAGAGAAGTACTGCCAAATCAGTGAAGGCGAGACGATATTCTTACTTTTCTCCTATATTACTATGATGCTCCAATGAATTCATGTGTCCTCGCCAGCTTTTGCATTATTATTGTTATTTATTATTTACTATTTTTGCATTAGTTGTGTTTAGTAATTTAATTAATTAATATCATCTGTTATTGTTTGAGTTAATTAAGGATACTTAAAAATGACTAGTATTCAATAGATTGGAATTTGTGAGACGATATTCCTACTTTTCTCCTATATTAGTTGACACGATCTGTACTCGACCCGAAACACTTAAAATCGTGTTGTCATAGTGAGTAGTGATGGTAATGTTGGTCTTCTGCAGAATCGGGAAAAGAGTGTTGAAGAGGCGACGTCGAGTGAGAAGGATAAGCATTTGTGGGCTGGGCTGGGCTGGAGCTGTTGTAGCTATCGTTTCAATGCTAATTGTTGTAGTAAGTAATGTTTCGTTTCTGATATGCTAATTCAAAGCTAGCCATTGATAATGCACCAAAAAAAATGCAGTGTTATATAACTTCTAAATAGATTTTATATAAAAGGAGGATTTTTTATGAATGTTAGTGGATGAGTTGTTGTCTGAATTGTTATAGTTGAATGTAACAATTCTTTTGATTTGAGTTGTCTCTTTCTCGAGTCCCACGTCGCCTGAGCACATAAGAAGTAGATTTTGAATTGATTATAAAAAGAGATAGTCTTGCAAGGTTAAACTCATACCTTTCTCGGCCTTTTGGCTAACATCAAGCTAGTATATGTACCTTTCTCGACCTTTTGGCTAAGATCGAGGTAGTATATGGTCTTATCAGTTTAATACTCCCTTTTTTATTTGTCTTTCTAACTTTGTTTTTTTTTGTTAGTGGCTAGAAAGACAAAAAAAAGAACGAAATGAGTATCTGATATTCAATTTTTTATAGGGGAGAGTCCATTAAAGTTAATTATCAGGTCTCTCGCGTATCGTTTGGGCGTTAAAAAACTGCCCTGGCACACCCCGTCAAATATAGTCCAATTTTACTGTATTCTCGATCAACATTCAATAATTATGTATTTACACTATTGAATACGTAGTGGTCCGTTCAACAATTATGTATTTATGCTATTAAATACGTAGTAAACGGTTCACCATTTAAATTAAAAGTCAATAACTATTTAGAGAAATAAACTCAAGAACATAACAACTTTTTCGGAAGAATATCAAATATACTTAGTATCCTTTTTACAAATTTATCAAAATAATTAATTATGTTAAATCAATCTAGATATGATATCATTTTAATATATTTGACATTATTAATTATTTTACCAAATTTATCTAAAACAATTTAAACCTATATAAAATCATCACAAGACGATAGTATGATAAAATGTTAACTATTCTGAGTAGGTCACGAATGGGAGTCGACAATACTTCCATGTGATTTCTCATCCAGACACGTATATACTAAAAATACGATATTGATAATTGTACGTATTTAATAGCATCAATAAATCATTGTTATTCTTCCGAAAACATTGTTTGACATTCTTCTGAAAAAATTGTTATGTTCTCGAGTTTATTTTTTCTGAGTAGTTATTGAGTTTTAATTTAAAGGGTGAACCGTTTACTACGTATTTAATAGCATCAATACATAATTGTTGAACGGATCACTACGTATTCAATAGCGTAAATACATAATCTGGCAGAGAATACTGTAAAATTTGATAGAGAGAATACAGTAAAATTTGACTATATTTGGCAGGGTGTGCAAGGATAGTATTTTAACGCCTAAGGGACAAGCGAGAGACCTAATTACTTTAATGGACTGTCCCCTTAAAAATTGAATATCAGATATTTCATCCGTTATTTTTGTTTGTCTTTCTAGCCATTAAAAAAAACAAAAAATAAACAAAAAAACAAAAACAAAAACAAGCTCGAAAGACAAATAAAAAAACCAAGGGAATATTAAATTGATAAGAACATATACTACCTCGATCTTAGCCAAAATGCCGATCTTGATCTTAGCCAAAATGACGAGAAAGGTATGAGTTTACCCATGCAAGACTGTCTCTTTTTATAATCAATTCAGAATCTACATGTTATGTGCTCAGGCGATGTGAGACTCGACGAAGAGAAAACTCAAATCAAAAGAATTGTTACCTTCAACTAGGGGTAGAAACAAACCGAATCGAATCGAATTCGAACGAATATTACCGAACATAAAATTTTTTTTTTACATGTATTTGAATTTGATTTTGTATTTGACACAAATGTTAAAACCTAAGTTTGTATTCGCATTTGACACATTTTATGGTTATTTGAATTTGAATTCGATATTCGCTTGATTCTTTCGAATAGGAATAGTCGGTTTGGATTTGAGATTCGTTACGGATTTGAATTTGATTCGAATTTGAGATTCGAATCGTTGGCAATTCGGATTAGAAATCTTATTAACATCAATTATGAACTAAATCAGCGAAAATGACCAAATTCAACAAAAAGAATGAACAATGATTGCATTAACATTCAAAAACTAGCAAATTCATCTAAAAAAAAAGAAAAAACTAGCAATTCATCTCAACACATATTATGAACAACATCAATACGACAAGTATTTACAAACACATGAAATAATCTAACCCATCATTGTCAATTTATCAAAAAATATTTAAACAAATCTGAGTAAATAATTATTACCTAGTAACAACGAGAAAATTGCCAAAATGGTCCCAGTAAATATGTGCAAGTTGCAGTTTGGTCCCAGTTAATATTGGGTCTGCGGAAATGGTCCCAGATATTGGTACCAAAGGTGCGGTTTAATCCCTATCCGTTACTTTTTAACGGAACAACGTTACTTTGGGGCAAAAACATAAGATTCAGCACAGTTAATCCCATATAACGCAATTATAACTAGTATTGGGGCAAAAGTAGAAAAATTAATCATTTACGAGTATATCCTTTACCAAACAACTTGCTGAATCATTCAACTAATTTAATTAAATCACTAAATCACAATCCCCTACCTCTAATTTCATACGCAGCCCATCATCAACCTACCTATCAAAGAATCCCTCTCCCTACAACCCATCCTCATCCTCCTCTTGTGTAATATTCCAAGAGGCTAACTTCTTATAATTACTTTAGATCTGGTGCATTCTTTTATTTTGTTTTCATTTAGTAGATTTCATACTTTGAGAAAGTGAATGTTTTGGAACTACTTAAGAATCATGTATGCAGATCCTTTTAATAAAGTTTGATAACTGAGATTAGTTGTTTGAATTATTTTTTTATGGTTTTCAAAATTGAGTTTGGTCATAGTTTGTGCTGAGATTAGTTGTTAACTAGTGAACAAATGTAGAGATTGTTTATAGTTTACAGATCTGTGCTAAGTTTAATCCTACTTTTTTGCTTAATTTTTTCATTTTTTTTAGTTGATTTTGATTTTAATTGAGTTTTGAGTTTTTCCATTTCATTTTACACTGTCAAAAGTTTGTTAATTTAATTAGAAAATTTCGAATACCAACAGTTAATTTCAATAGTTTGACATTGTTTATTGTTTAATGTGGTTGTTGTTCTTAAATTAGGGGTTAATTCGTTAAATAACATGATTAATTTGTTTCTATATAACATGATTAATTTGTTCTTAAATTAGGGGTTAATTCGTTAAATAACATGATTAATTACGTTTTTGCCCCATAATAACTTTTTTCCGTTGAAAAGTAACGGTTAGGGACTAAAACGCACCTTTTGTACCAATATCTGAGACCATTTTCGCCGACCCAACATTAACTGGGACCAAACTGCAACTTGCACATATTAACTGGGACCATTTTGGCAATTTTCTCTGTTGTAACATCTAACCTTTTCAGACAGAGTATTCAGGGAAAATTTTAATTTCATTAAACAAATTTCATTGAGACAAAATAACAATTAGATAAATAACATATCTAAAGTCAAATTGGAAAGGGTTAACATTCTTTGTGAATTACAAAATTAAATAAGCATGGTAAGAATCATTGAATAAGTTTACCAATTTTATGTAATACGGACTTAATGAGTACTGTACTAATTAACTCTTCTTAGTGAAACTTCTACTAAGAAATCTGGGATCTAACTTTTGTTATTCTCATAGCCAATTACAACAAAAGTATTATACTTTTACAAATATTTTAACATGATTTAACACACACATATAAAATAACAATAATATTATTACTAGTTTATATAATTAATTTGGAGATGTTACTAACAGCAAGATGTTGATTTATCATAAATCGTTAGAAAATTATATTATGAAACATTATTAAAAATATAATATTTCATTGAATCAAATATTATGATATAATATTGCCCCAATTGCATATTAGATGGGTATGTGATGAAAATATTTTAAAAACTTGTGTAACATATTCGGAACCATATCGGCCACAACATGATCGTCTTTTGATTATACTTTAAAATCCTATATGATGAATTTATTAGCTATGTCATGACAAAATTAGTTGTTGGGAACAAATTCAAGGATTATCTACAATTTATAATCTAAAATTATATAATAATACATTGTATGCTTTTATCTACAGTTATCCAATACAAAATAATTTTATAGTATACTAAAGAAATTATATAAAATAGAACTAGTTTGAAATATAGTGATGAATATCATTATTTTACCAATATATTTTTGAAACAAAGTTTGATCAATTATAATAGAAATTTTAATATAGTGATAAATACATATAATATAATTCTCTTACTAATAGTAATACAAAACCTAACAAATTATTAGTATTGAACAATGGTTAGCCTCAATCCTTTTCGTCTTGAAGGTCAAGGGTTCAATCTAGCAACATATAATTATTCTTTATGCCTATTAATATACCATTTAATCATTTACAAAGTAACACTCTAATTGGACCAAGTTCAAACGGGTCCACGCGAGTGCCTTACGTGGACACGTCAGGCCCACCAGGCCCCTTTGAAAGGGGGCTCCAAACAGAGCATGGGTCTACCCTTCTCTTATGGGGCCAGCTCGGGCGCGGTTTGTTAACAGTCTTCGGCCCACCAAACACATTACAGGGCCCGGCCTAGTTGATTAGACACTTCTACCTACGGGCCACAGAAAATGTTAGTGTTTTCGCGTAAGTTTCAAGCCAAACATCATGAATCGCTTCAAAATTGGATCTTTGATGTAAAGAAATTATGTATTATGACGAAATTATTAGTAAGGCTAGCAAACTAAACTTTCTAGTTTCTTTTCGAAAGGTAATTGAAAAAAAGGATAAATGGTTATAACTATCACCTATCTACACTATATTTAATTGGGGAAGGGGGGAATTAGTTATTTTTCCTTGAAGCCCCATGATCTCTAATATCCAATCATTAATCAACACTTGTTTTATTTAAAAATAACCACTATTTTTATAATTAACTTCCCATCGTTTATATCTAACTAAATTTGATTATTTCATTTATTTTATTTCCTATCATCTAATTCTTTTCTAGAATAATTAGAATCAAGGTCTCTAATAAATTTATACTAAATTTAGTCAAAATGAATTATTTAAAAAATATACTACTAAGAAGTTTTTTTTGATTAACATACTATATAAAAAATTAACTTAGCCCCATATTTTTTCGCACAGGTAATACTGTGCAATGACGGCTAGTGTTTATAAAATGTTATCAATATATTACATATGTTTCAAAATGTCCTCGTCAATCACGTAAGTTTCAAAATACATCATATTTTGTCTCGCACGTTTAATTTTTTGTTAAATATGTGTTCGAAGTGAGTTATTTCAGATTCCAAATTGGGGTTGAGTTATTTCAGATTTTTCTTTCAACTTTCTTACACCAAAATAAATTAAAAGAAACGACTGAATATAAACTTACTGATTAGTCACGTGCCTCTCACCAGATTAGGTGATGGATTGGAAAATTTTGAAACATAGATGATTGACGAGAATGTTTTGAAACATAGGAAATGAACTAGAAATATTTTGTAAACATAAGTGATCGTTTGGTCATTTGCCCTTTAAAAATCACGAAAATAGAAGACGTTTTGAAAATTATGGAAATGATGTTAATTATTGATAACTAATGAAAAGTTTTGTAAACCAATAGTAAGTTATATAATCGAAAGATATTGCAATACTATTTTAAACAAATTAGTGAGAGTAAATTTTTACTTTTTATAAATCAAAGTTATGTAGTCTAAAATGCTTGAAATATACTTTTCTTTATAAAATTTATCTTTTAATTTCAAAGCACACCTAAAATAAAAGAAAATCTTATAAACCACATATAGAATAACATAAACACATAACTACATTGAAGCCATTCTATTAAAATAGTTTTGGGAAAATTAGAAACTCACATAATATTTCTAGAAACAAAATAGTTTCAAAATTACAGTTGTTTTCTTCTCAATAAATTCAAAAAAAAAATATTATGAACGTTCTGGTGAAAATGTTTAGAAAATTTGATTCATATTATTGAGACCATATTTACAACTAATTCACACCTTCGACAATAATTAATGTTTGTTTTACATATATAGGACTATATGAACGAGATTAGTGATGATTTGATCAAGTCAATTGGTAGGGAGGAAAAGTAGTTGGTAGCTGGTAGTTGTTAGGCAGTTAAAATGACCTACGTGGTGGTAAATAGTTGAAAAGAAACTGGTTTAAGAGTAGTTGAATATTCCTCGAGGACAATGTCTAAATTACTACATCCGTCCCTAAAAGATCGTCACTGTTTGACATTTGTTGGTCAAATATAACAAAATTTGATCATGAATTCTCATTAACGATAAAAAATAATATAGTCTTGTGAGACCTTGTTAGATTCGTCTCAATATATATTTTTGAAATATCAAATTTTTATAATTTCTTTACATGAAGAATAATAAATATTTACGTTTTAAAACGTATTTTGTTGACCAGCAAAAGTCAAAACCTGACAAGCATTTAGGGATGGAGGGAGTATTAATTAGTCGGGGTAATTTGCAGCATACTTTTTATAAAGTTTAAAATATGCACCATACCTCCCTGTAAAGTTAAAAGGACATAACACCCCTTGTAAACTTCAAAATATTGTACCCTACCCCTTTAGTGTTAAGTTGGTGTTAAGGTTAACCTTTTTGTTAAAATATCTATAAATATCTAATTTTCTTTTCACATAATTTAACATTATTAAGGAAACATAAGATGTTATACCTTTACTATAAATATTTATAAATATGACTTTATTTAATAAAAAAATATGTATTTTCTTTCAAAAAAGTTAACCTTAAAAAGTTCGGAAAAAAGAAAAAACACTCTCATAGAATCTTAAATATAATATCTAAAAAAATTAATATATTTTAAAACACTGATACTCCATAATACAAGAGAAATAAATAAATAGAATCATTAAAAAATTATTAATATATAACATAAAGACTATTGTTGCAATAAGTCCAAATAAAATTAAAAAATTACTTTAAATTGATATTAAGTATTATATAAAATAAGATTACTTAAATAATAATTCTTGTTTAATTTACAATAAGTACAAAATTATTATAATTAGATCTATTAAAAAATATTTTAAAAATATTTATTTTGTAATATGTTATACCTAATATAATTAAAATATTTTCATGATATAATGTCATCTAATATAATTTAGAGGATAATATGCTATTTGTTAATTAATAATTACTTTTGACAATCTTCCGCAATTATACATACTGAATAAACAAGTGAAGTACACCCTCCTTTAACTTTAAGGCTTATTCACTATTTGCCCCCTATACTATCAATTTAGTTTCAATGTGCCCCTATGCTTTTAATCGTTTCAATATGACCCCTGAGACCTCTTCAAACGTGTTTTTTTCATTTCATCAAATAAAATGACTATTGTACATTGAAACTCCATATAATAAAACTTTAAAGGGCAAATGACACCGGACGTTACTAAAATTTGATTTATCACCATATTTAGCACAGATGTTCACTTTCGTGTGACATCACTCATGTTCCAATACTACTCAACCTGTCTACTTTATTTAATTTAATAAAGTGAAAAAAATTATCATTTGGTCTCCCATTCTTGCCCGTACTAAATTTCAGACACAAGATCAAAATAATCTAAAAAACCTCATATCTAACGGTCCCTAATTGAGTTAGTACCATGATACTTTTAGAGTTAGTATAGAATAAAACTCTCTGTCCCCAAGACCCCAACGTGAAAAGATTAGGTGCATCAATACTTCTATGCATCAGGTGCATCAGGTACCCATTTAAAGGTTTCACGTGGGTACTGTACCCACTTGAAACTTCATCATTGGTACTTGTACCCAAATTGTAATATAACAATGGTACAATACCACATATTTATCAATCCAAAACAAATGTGGTATTGTACCATTGTTATAATACAATTTGGGTACAAGTACCAATGATGAAGTTTCAAGTGGGTACAGTACCCACGTAAAACTTTTAAATGGGTACCTGATGCACCGAATTATTGATGCACCGAAACCAGACTCGACCCCAACTACTTTTGACATAAATTTGATGTCCCTTAATTATTCCTTGTTATGGCATAGTAATTTCCGTTAATATTGTGGGCTTTCATATGATCATTCCAAGTAATTTGATTTAATTTATATGCTTAACCGTTAGAATTCTACTAGCGTTGTAGGGTCGGTGAGACACTGTCTCGTATTTGAGGACATAAATTTAGTATAAATAGAAGAAGCTGAAACACAGGAAAGAAAACTACAGTTGAGAGTTGGAATAAATTTAGTTTGTACTTTACAATTTAATTTAACTAGCCATGCAATCTACAGTAGTCTCCAACATGGCCATAAACTCAACATTTAAAAGTAGTCTCAATAGCTACAAAACAACAAAAAAAGGTCAAAGATTCACCTCGATATTCGGACAACAAAAATTATCACCATTGCCTCCTAAGGTGACACATTCCATGCCACTAGAAAAGAAAGAGCTGTTTAGATCCCTTGAGTCATGGGCTTCAAACTCAATTCTCCCACTCCTAAAGCCTGTTGAAAAGAGCTGGCAGCCAATCGAGTTCTTACCCGACCCATCTCGGCCTTTTGGAGAGTTCACGGACGAGGTTCGTGCCCTCAGGGCACGAACCGCTAACCTTCCTGATGAATACTTTGTGGTTCTTGTTGGTGATATGATAACAGAGGAGGCATTGCCTACTTATGAGACGTTCATCAACACTCTTGATGGGGTTCGTGACGAGACTGGCGCGAGTCCAAGCCCGTGGGCGACTTGGACACGGGCTTGGACGGCCGAAGAAAATAGGCATGGGAATTTGCTTAGAACCTATCTATATCTTTCTGGCCGGGTTGATATTTTCAAAATCGAGAAGACAATTCAGTACTTGATCGGTTCTGGAATGGTAGGTCTCCTATGTTTTATCAAACTCTTATGTTTATTTGATGAATCTGCCGATGATACAAAACTAATTAATTTAGTTGGTATGAGTTTAGATGAAATGGAAAGAATCTTTTTGGTTCGTATGAATCTGGCGATGAATCTTGTTTTTTAGGCTAATGATTTTCACACTTCAATTAGTAATAACGACACTTCAATTTTAGTATAAAAGTGGATGAGAAATAACAAAAGAGTGGAGTGCTATAATCAAGAAAGGGAGTGTAAATGCTTAGTAGCCTACTTTTACCTTTCGGGTAACACGTACTACTTCGTCCAACGAATTTTGATAGAGACTTATTATGTATATAATCTTAAGACATGTTTATTAAATCCATTAACCACTTACAATTAAGTTGCATGCTAGCTTATTTTTTTGTTTGAACAGGACCCTGGGACAGAGAATAACCCATACATGGGATTTGTATACACATCATTCCAAGAGAGAGCAACCTTCATCTCCCACGGAAACACCGCAAGGCTAGCGAAAGAGGGAGGCGATCCACTCCTCGCCAAGATATGCGGCACAATCGCCTCTGACGAAAAGCGTCATGAAAACGCTTATGCCCGAATAGTGGAGAAGCTTCTTGAAGTGGACACAAACGAGGCCATGCTAGCAATAGGTGATATGATGAGGAAGAAAATCACAATGCCGGCTTACTTAATGTACGATGGAGAAGATCCGAATCTTTTCGACAACTTTTCAGCCGTCGCCCAACGGCTAGGAGTCTACACGGCGCATGATTATGCGGAGATCTTGGAGTTTTTTGTCGGGAAATGGAAATTAGAAAAGCTTACGATCGGGTTGAACGGGGAAGGGCGTCGCGCACAGGATTTTATTTGTGGGTTACCCTTAAGGATTCGGAAGTTTCAGGAGCGAGCCGATGAACGAGCCAGGAAAATGAGGACTCGTAGTGTGAAATTTAGCTGGATTTTTAACAATGAAGTGACTATTTGATAAGTTGGTTCAAGATAGCGATTGAGCTATCATCTCTTGATTCAACAGGTCACATGTTTGAATCCTCAAGTAAGAATCGAGGTTGACAATTATTGTAAAATTAACTATAAAAATTAAATAGTTGGTGGTGTGCTTGGTTTCAAGTAGTATTATAAATACTTTCGAGTGAATGGTTTTGTGAAAATGTGGTTAGTTTGAATAACGTTCCAAGGGAAAATAAGTGGTTGCTTTTGTAATGTTTCTTATATTAATGTAATAATGGTGCTTGATGAAGTAATTTGTTGCTTTAATTGTTAATTTTAATGAGTTTTTACTTATTTAAATTTTGTAATAGAAGATTTCAGAACTTGTACTTCTCCCTCCTCCATCAATTTCTGAACCTTTTCTATCCGCCAGCCAACTGCCATCCGCCTTCAAGCAGCCCCCTAACCATCACGCCACCAACCACCAATTATAGTATTAGTTGACACCATGGAAGGTCGCCCCAATAAAATTGGAGTCTCTTACTTACGAGCATGCAATTTCTTAGTTTCTAACACCACAAAATTAATAGGCACAACCAGATTACCTATTTGAACTAGACATAGAATATGGCATGAGATTAATACTAGCACCTAAATCTAGCATAGGTTTCGCCTCTTGCGAGCTCTCTATTTTGATTGAAGGGATTTTATAACAATAAAAACCATCCATGAACTGATAATACGACATAATTTAAATCGAAAGCATATATATTAACCAAAAAAATTGAAAATTTAAATTGAAAAAAAAAAAGTAACCAAAAAGTAAGTTGAAGTGTTTAAAATTTATATGTTTAAGTGATTTTGGGGGAATCGGGTTTGAATTTTTAATTTGACCCCAAAAGTAAGTTAATCTAAGTTAGAATATTAAAAATTATGTTGTTGCTCCTCTTTTAACGAAAAAATTAACTTGGGGGCCAAAATGCAATCTGGTACAACTTTCGAGGACCATTTCGACAATTTTCTCTATTTATAGTTAAGATATATAATTATATGTATACATAATATATATCATATGATATATGTTTAATATATACTTTATTACATGTAATTATATTTAATATAGGTGATGGAATGAGAAATTTTAAAAACAGGTGATCGACTGTAAATTATATATTACAACAAACAAAGACGAAAGAAGACGAAAAATGACGAATATGAGAACATTAAAACTATAAATGACAAAATAAGACGAAATGCATCGATTTGTCTTATTCATCAAATAAAGTGGCAGGAATTTTTAATAAATAACGCACAAGCTTGCCATTTGGTGCTACAAAGTTCACAAGATGCAAATTAGACCTTGAAATTGGATAAAAGTTGTGACTTAATCCAAAAATTGACGGAGATGTTAAACTTAACGTTAATTGTGAAATTGGCTTTCTCTTTCGGGGACAAAAGCTCCGTTAAATTTTAACAGTTGTGTCAGTTTTTGGAAAAAGTTGTAAGTTTTGCTAATTAATTCGATGACTAATTTGTAACTTTTAAACTTCCGAGGAACCAAATGGCAAACTCGATCCACTTTCTAGAACCAAAAATAATTTTGTTAATATTGACCCAAATGAGCCCATAAGATTGTGTCATGTGAGAGTACCACATTGAAAATAAAGAAAAATTCAGGAAGCAACTCTAACTATACACCAATTGATTTTAGAATGATGCCTCTTGTACTATAAATTATGTTCCCTCTCCTCATATGGGTGTGGGGCCTGATGATTAACAATTTTTACAAATTAGGTAATTAATCTTATGAAATTAGCTATATGCACATAAACAAATATTTCACATTAATGGCACTAATGATATTCCTGCACGTAAAATATATAACAAATGAAATCTGAGAAATTTGGTAGATTAGCACTTTTTGAAGCATTTTTTTAACTTGGAGCACACCTCCTTTTTTTTGCATAACACTAGCACACCTACTCATGAAAAGACTCTTTTGCCCTCAAAATTAAAACAAACTACACCCATACCCTTTTCTTCTTCTTCTCCACACTCCATCTTCTTCCCCATCTTCTCTTCTTCTTCTTCTTCTTCTTCTTCTTCACCAACCACAACCACCACCTTCACAAAGCCGCCACCACCACCACCACCAACACCGACCCCAAGTTCGAAACCTCCTTCAATCCCATCAACAAACTCTCCCCCTCCACATATGCAAAGGAAATGTTCAAATTTCCAGCATACCTCCTCTCCTCACTACCATGAACTACAATACCATCAATCTTCACCTTCATCCTATTCAACAATCTCTCCTGCAAAGCCTTAATTGTTTTCTCATCAAAAGCCATCTCCTTCATCGCGAGCTCACACGCTGCCCCAAACCCAACCACCAGTGGTGTCGGCACAGTCCCACTCCTAATCCCTCTATCCTGCCCGCCCCCATTTATCTGGGGCTCAACTCTTATCCTAGGGCCCCTCCTCATATATAACGCACCGACCCCCTTTGGCCCGTAAATCTTATGCCCGCTCAAAGATATCAGGCTTATATTCATCTTATCAACATCAATCGGAATATTGGGGGGGGGGGGAGGCGAGATTTCACAGGGGCGACCTTGTAGGGGTTTGGGTAGGGTGGTTGTGGGCGGGATAGTTGAGGGTTGTTGGTGAGATAGGTGGTGGTGGTGAAAATAGTGGTGGTTGGTGGTTTGCAAAGAAGAAGAAGAAGAAGAAGAAGAAGAAGAAGAAAGATGAGGAAAAAGATGAAGGTGATTTGAATTCGGGGTTGTTGATGGTAGTAGGTTTGTGAAGGTGGTGATGGTGGTTATGATTTGTAAAGAAAAGGTTTTGATGGTGGTGGTGAGATTGGTGGTGGAATGGTGAAGAAGAAAGAAGAAGATGAAGGTGGGGTTTCATTTAAGGGAAAAATAGACAAATTGCAGGGGAGTGTGCTAGTCCTATGCAAAAAAAAAGGAGGTGTACTCCAAGTTAAGAAAAGACTTTAAAAAGTGCCAATCTGCCAAATTTCTCATGAAATCTTATCAAAAAATGTTATAGGACTATTTAAAAATGGACATAGAATCCAACAATACATTTTAGTTATCAATTTTTAATAAAGATGAGTAACATTCCATCTTTACGTTGATTTTTTTTACAATTATTTGAATTAAATATTGGTTATTCAGTCTAAATTGATGTTTTGCTTGCTCTATTTATACTAAAATTCTTATGATTCACATAATATTGCAAAACACGTATCGTAGTCTGAAATACATGTCATGGTCTAGACTAGTGTGTTATGACTCACCATGTAAGGACACATGTATGTGTTATAAAAACATGTGTCGTAGTATGATGACTATGAAACTTGCATGAAAGACATGTGTCCATATCTTGCATGAGCGTCACGTAGTTTAAGATCATGACTAAGCTTATGAAATCTCTACTATAAATAGGAGACTCTAGAGCAAAGTAGAGTAGAAAATTATTCAATCTAAAAAAAAATCCCTATTTCCTACTAGAATGGAAAAACACACATTCAAATTGCTTTGCTTTGTTGTTCTCTTCCTGGTTGGGATGCAAATCGGTAATGTGAAAATGTGCTTGCTTAGAGCTAAAGTCGGGCAATTTATTCAATAAGTTATATATATATATTATAATATATATATATATATATTTCCAGTCTTTAATATATTGGTTTAATGATTTTAATTACTTATTGTGCAGACGATACTCCATTCAAGAATGTATCGGCGGCTTTTCCAAATCCTCCATGTAAATCAGCAAGCGATTGTCAGGGTGTGTGTGGTCAATATAAAGCGATTTGTGCGAATAAAGTATGTCAATGTGGTAAACAAATTATGTCCAACCACGAGGTTCTCAAGTCGGGGACATTATGAAAAATATTATGTGTTACAATAATATATTATATTGAAAAAGAGATATAAATAAAATATTACAACTATTCCTAAACTTGTCTTGTCGTTTTAATTGAAATCGATTCTTAATTTTAATATCTCAATAATCGATAGTAAAAAGTAGAACTTCCATAATACCAACATTAAAGGAGGAAGATATAACTTGAAAATTATGATAAACTCAAGGGCTGTTCTTCTAAGTCTATAAATCAATCAGGCCCAATCTAAGAAATCTGATGCAACTTAAGTATTATCTCTGTTGGATGATGTTTGTGTGCCTCCTCTGATTGATGCAATAGATTGATGATTTTTGAGATTCATGTAATCAATCTAAATGTTAGGGACCCGAAGGTTTTGGATTCGAAACTCACCTCATCGCTAATTTACAAAAAAAAAAGAAAAAAACTAAGTGCTATTAGGATAATGTTAGGGGAAAGGTTGGGTTGGGTGTTGCGATTGTTTATTTTATTTATTAAAATTGTCACTTAATATTTATTAATAATCCATCTAATCAAACCGAGACAAGGTTAAAGCGTTACTATATGTTAAATCGGTAGGTTCTTATCATAAAGATGTAGAAAAACTAATCGATCGCCAGCTTTGAGTCCCTTTATCTCTTAATACGACAATCACAACCTGCACTTCCTTAAGAACCTCCTGCGGACATCTATATTAAATAGTGGAGTTTTTTCTTATATGATAACTCAAATGACGTTATTCTGGTGATAACTTTATTGTTGATTCTTGGATTGGTGTGTTTTTGGTGATTTTTTATCATGTGGCTGAGATTGAACGAGGGTTAATGTGGAAAGGAACATCAGATTTTTAATTGAAAAAATTAAGCCTTACGCGCCTACTTGAAGGGGAATCTGATTGTGAAACACACGCCCCATTTAATGTCCGATTTAATGTAACCAATTTTCCTTATATCATGCGTTTATTTCCATATTTTACTCCCTTTTTAACTAATTCTCAATTTCTACCAATTACTCCATATTTTAGAATATCTGTTTTTATCAATACTACCAATTATATTCTCCTTTTTGCGGGATTTAATTTAGCTAAAACATGATTTGTTCAATATTGTTAGTTTACATCACTAATGCAACGATACTCCCTGCATTATAATACTCAATTTGTAATTCAATCTTCTTCTTTTTTTTGATTTTGCTGATGGAGGACAAGAGTCATGTAAGTTTTTCTTAGATTTTATTTTTTTTGAATTAAAAATTTTGTATCGCAAAGTATGAAATTCCACGATGATATGCTAGTAAGGCATTTGTTAACTGCACGTTAATGAAACCTGGACCGATAAACATGGCATACGATTAGTGTCACGTATTTGATTCTTACTTTTGATTTTTTTATTTTGGATTATCTTGTTTATGTGTATACCATCATATAATTTTTGTTTTTCAACTTATAGTGGATTCAACGGATGAGTAAATTCATCTTAATAGTGAAAATGATTGTAATTTTAAGTTTTCAACAATAATGACCTTTGATAATGTACTTTATTGTATTCTTACCTTTCAATTATTTGTACATGACTTTTTTTTTTAAAACTTAGCGATGAATTTTATTAATGAAAAAAGATTACAATTTGAGCCCATTAGGCTACCCGAAACATACAAAGTAGGCTTCCATATAAGGAGCAGATACCACTATGGCTCACTAAGACTTATGAGCCCACTATCAGCTTATAAAAGAAAGGGATTGTAGGATTTCCTCATTTAAGAAGCTTCTTCAATCGTCCCTTCATTAAACTCTTAACTAGATCTGAGGCGTCTTTTCACTTGCCTCTTCTATAAATCCTCAAGTTGGGATAGTGGAACTTAAACGGCACCAATCCTCGGTGGCCGCCATTTGAGTTGCCAGGAAGCTTTGGCAGAACTGAGCAGCCAGATGTGAATTCTCCATTGTCCCTTCATGAAGACGACGATTCCGTTCAAACCACACTCTCCACATCCCTACTAGCCAGAGCTTGAGTTTATCGGGGGGGTAACCTCTGTTCTTGTTCGGAGAATAACTCCTGGAAATCGAAGTACCGATCCGATCTAGGTGAGATGTTTAATGACTTTTTCAGATCTTGTATGTATTCACAATCGTGGAATAAGTGCATGTGTGATTCCTCTGTTTTATAGCACATTATGCATGTTGGATTCACTTGAATCTTCTTCCTCTGTAAATTGTCGAAAGTGGGAAGAGAGAGAAAGTGAATAAAATCATGAATAAAACTTTGTTGTGGAAACTGAGTTTAATTGAGGGTGTAAGTGGGTTTAAAGCTGACGTGACACTGAATAAAGTGAGTTCAATGGAACTCTTGCTGTGGAGGGTGTTAGGAACAAAAAAAGTTGGGAAAGTAATGTGTTGGCAGGTGTGTTGTAGAAATAAACAAAATAAGCTGTATAAAAACAAACGTCAATATTAATAGAAAAAAGAAGAGAAAGGTGATGATATTTAAATGTAGTTTGACTTTGCTACCATGTTGTCTTTTTGGGTTCCAAACCCCAAACACAAACTGTCACCAAGTCACAATATTATGACTTTTGAGTTTTGACCACCAAACACGGACTAATAATAGTCCAAAGGAATGAAATTATTCGATTTCTATGCCAGCACCAATATTGAGGATTCTTATATAGGGGCATTTGTGTAATTACATTATTTACACTATCCACATCAGATAGTAACTCGAAAAGAAAGAGTCCGGTTTCGGTGCATCAATAATTCCATGCACCAGTTGCATCAGGTACCCATTTAAAGGTTTCAAGTGGGTACTGTACCCACTTGAAACTTCATCATTGGTACAAGAAACAATATCAATATAACTTGTACCCAAATTATACTATAACAATGGTACAACCACATATTTATCAATCCAAAATAAAAGTAGTAAATATATATGTGATTTGTATATTGACCCACAAATATATAGATAATTGTAGCGTGACCCTTAATTATATAAATAATTGCATCGTGGTCCTTAATTTATAAAATATTATGCCAAAACCCCCTTGATGTACCTGATGCATGGAAGTATTGATGCACCCAACATTTTCACAAAAGAGATACTCCCTCCATCCCTAAATGATAGAGACATTTTGACTTTTTGAGTCAAATTTCGGATATTTTGACCGTAAATTGTCGTTAGCCGCTAACAAATAATGTAGTCAAATTGGATCTTGTTAGATACGTCTCAATATATATTTTTAAAATATCAAGTTCTTCTAATTTTTATACATGTAATATTAAAAATATTTGCGTTTTAAGTCGTGTCATGTAATATTTAGGGATGGAGGGAGTACTATGTGTTGTTGGTGATAGTCTTGTGCAAATTCCATCCACCACCTTTGCTCAGTGCCACCGCCGACCAACCATATTTATGTTCAAATCTATCTTATCCACAACTGTTATTATATTAATAGAATTAACAATCATATTAATATGTAATTATTATAAATAAAATTAGAGTTTATGAACTACAAAATTAAATAGTACTCCCTCCGTCCCTAAAAGATTGTCACATTTTGACTTTTGTTAGTCAAACATTACAAAATTTGATCATGAATTCCCATTAAACGGTAAGAAATAATATAGTCTTGTGGGACCTTATTAGATTCGTCTCAATATATATTTTTGAAATATTAACTTTTTATAATTTTTTTCGTATGTAAAATAATAGATATTTATGTTTTAAATCGTGTTTTGTTGACCACCAAAAGTCAAAATGTGACAATCTTTTAGGGACGGAGGGAGTACTATTCAAAATTGTAGGCGAACCATAATAGTACGAGGAGTTCTAACACGTAGAGACTCTTTATAAAATAGTAAAATAAAGATAAGCAATTATTACAACATTTAAATATGAGGACTTCTGCTTCTAAAACTCCTTCAAATACCAAAGAACTCATTTGAATCCTGCAACTCCAAAGAAAACTAAGTGAAAATATTAATTTATAGTTAACACTAGCGTGTGCCCAATTTTTATCTAAATACATACTTCCTTTGTCCCTAAAAGATTGTCACATAAGAAATATATAATCTTATGGGATCTTGTTAGATTCGGCTCAATATATTTTTTACATATCAACTTTTTATAATTTTTTCACATGTAGAATAAGAGATATTTACGTTTTAAATTGGGTTTTGTTAACCACAAAAAGTCAAAATGTGATAATCATTTAGGGATGAAGGGAGTAATAAACTGATGATGATAGTTAGAAGAAGCAAGCGGGTAGAAAATGGTTATCTGTTTTTGAAATGAGCATAAGAGATGCGCAATGCTCCCTTGGTCGGTGTCACAGAGAATCCTAGAGACATTGAATGAGTCGAAAATAAATCGACCATTGAGATCGAAAGGAAACCAATATGAGAAACTATTTTTTACATGAGTAGATGAGATGCGCAATGCTCTCATGATCGTTGTCATAAAAAGTCCTAAAATTTTTAAAATTGTCGAAACTAAATCGATTGCAGAGAAAAAGAAATGAGTTGGGTAATCGTTTTCGACATGCACAGATAGGATGCGTCATGCTCTCCTGATCGGTGTCATAGAAAATTCTAAAAAAATTTAAAGTTAGTGAAATTGATTCGACAAAAGAGAAGATCCTTAGTAGCAAAGCTACTAACAAGTAAAACAACCATCAAAGCATTTTAATGTTTTTATAAAGGTTCACAGCATAGGTTATATTAGAACCATGATTAATACTCCCTCCGTTTCTTTTTATTTGATTGTTTGGGGAAAAAATACTTTATTAAGAGATTGTGAGAAATTATATTGGGATTGTAAAAAGGTGCATTGAAATTGTAAAAAGTTGCATTGAAATTGTAAATAATTAAATATTTTGAAACAAGAAAAAAAGCTCTAAACAATCAAATAAAAAGAAACGGAGAGAATATAAGCAAAAGACAGAGAAGTAAATATTAATATAACTTCTTAATGTTACGAGAAGTTAGGGTATTATTCTTGCAATAACCTTTCCAATTCCTACGAGCTTTCATTAGGGATGTTATCGATTCGCTGTAAACCGACAAAATCGATCGAGCCGAACCGAAATTTTACCGACTTGGTTGGAAGAAAAATCACACCGAACCGAAGCGGTGCGAAAGAATTCAAAACCGACCAAAAAATTTTGGTTTTCAGTTTTAGTATAAACCGAACCGCAACCGACCGAACCGAACCGACTATTTATATATATTGTTTAAAATATTTATATTTGTGATATTTCTTTATAGTGGTACTTAACTTTGATTTTTTGTTTAATATTATATCATTTATATAATTTATTATATTAAACTTTAATATTGACCCAATGGACCAAGTATGAAGTATCCAAGACCCACTTTAAAAATCCACTAGACGTTTGTATACAGTTCAACCTGTACAATTCGTTTTTCTTATAATTTTTTTGTTGTACAATTAATTAGATTTTATCAAAATTATGTAACATATATATGAAAGTAAACAAAAATACCATATACAATTGAAAAATAAATTTGAAGAAATATAAGTAAACCACTATTATATACGAAAACATAGAATTATTTAAAAATAAATTTGAAGAAATATAAGCAATCGACTAGATCTGTCCCTATTGATTCTGAGAACTTAGAAAATTCTGATAAGAATGTTGGGGGAAATTTGGGTGTGAACTCTGAGGATGCCACTATGGCTAGTGTGTTGGAGACCCTTAAAACTCAACAGGTCTTCACTAGGAAGAAGAGGATTTTGATGAAAAAGGGGAAACCTGTTAGAGTTAAGAGGGCTGATAAAGAATCTGGAATGTCCTCTAAAGGAAAAACCAGGGTAGATGATGTGCCTCCAACTGTTGAAACAAATGTGGAGGTTGAACAGAATGTGGAGGAGAATGTAGAGAAAGATGATGATGGAGATGTGGAGGTTTTGTCCTCTAAACCTGGTGTTGTGAGAAGAATAACCAGGTCTAGTATGAAGGGAGTAGAATTCTCTGATTTAGATGAGTTGAATGATACTCTGGAGGAGATAGAGAAGAGGGCTGATAAGACTAAGAAGAAGAAGCAAACTGTTAGAGGCAAAGAACCTAACACTGCTAAGAAGAAGGAAACCTCTCATGCCAAACCATCAGCTTCAACATCTGGAGGTACTTGTCATGAAAAACTTACCCAAAGGGGGAGCTTGTTGGTACATAGCATGTACGTGTTGGATGAAGTTTTTCACTAGACCATGTGTTAACAACAATGCATTAATGACGCTAAATTCAAACGAGCATTGGACAAAATGATTAATCAAAGTCAACTCCTCTAAGAAGATTCGAAGGTGATTAATGCTGAATAAATGGAGTTTATGATGCGGACATTATCACCGAAGACCAAGTTAATTCAAAGTTAAACGCGGTCATGGTCAAATAACGGAGGAGCATTTAATCGGCTGTTTATGTCAATAAAAATGTCATTCATTGACGATTGACTAAATTGAATATTGAGGAGCCGAAGCCTAGTATAAAAGGAGCTGGTGATCACACTAGTCCTCACACCTTTTATTCACTTGTTTTCTCATACACAACTAAGAGCTTTTAAGCGAAGGTTTGTGTATTAGTGTTCTATGCATATTTTGTATAGAAGCAATCATCTAGCTTCTATACTGACTGTACAGTTGTTATCCTATAACAACAGTGAGGAGTTTTAGACAATTGAAGTTTGTAAAACATCTTATCTAAGTATAGGGAAGCCTATATCGAAAAGGCATTGTTAGGGCTATAGAGAGTATGTGGGCATACTAGTAAGTCCCTCCTTGTAAGTTACCTTTTATATAGTGGAGTTTTCTCTTGGGCAGGCTGCCCCCCAGAGGTAGGTGCATTAGCACTGAACTGGGTTACCAAGTTTCTGGTGTTTGATTTAAATACTTGTCATATTTCTGTTAAACCAATTGTCCTAACAACTGGAATAACATACGGTGTGAATAGTAAACTTTCAATTGATATCATAGCCAAAGCTCGATATACAGAGTTCAAAAAGATCCGTACTGTTCACACAACGAGATGACACACTCTAATCAATCACTCAGACCACCAGATATAAATGGTAGTAACTATAGTTTTTGGAAAAACAAGATGACAATTTTTCTCAAGTCACTTGAGAAAAGGACATGGATGGTGGTTGTGAAAGGATGGGAACCACCCACCAAGGAAGTAAACGGCAGAATTGTGTTAAAAGACGAAGAGGAATGGACCGATCTCGAGTCGGATCTGGCACTGCAAATAATAGAGCCATGAATGCATTAGGTTCATGTGTTGACGAGAATGTTTACGAACTAATCACCATGGAGACAGTGGCAAAAAACGCATGGGACATCCTACAGAATACTTATGAAGGAACAACCCAAGTAAAGATAGCTCATTTACAACAATTGGCATCAACATGGGAATCCATGAAAATGAAAGACGATGAAATCATCAAGGAGTATGGGTTTCGAGTGACCAAAATTGCCACTGAGTGCGCCTCACTTGGAGAGCCAATGAGCAGGGAAAAGATGGTCAGAAAAGTACTTAGATCCTTGCCAGCTAGATTTGCTGGAAAAGTTCTAGCAATAGGGGAAGCCCAAGACTTGACCACGTATCGGCTAGATGTTCTTCTTGAGAATTTGGATACCTATGAGAAGGAACTCAACATTGAAAATGAGGGGAACAAAAGCCTAGCTCTTAAGATAGACTGTAAGGATATTACTCCAAAACCCGAGTGCTCAATGGAGAAAAGTCCTGGTTTTACTGAGCAAATCGGCATGCTGGTCAAAAACTTTAATAAGACGTTCAAACGTATCAACAAGAAAGGGAACGATGCTCAAGAATACCAAGGGTCCCGAGAGAAAAGAGATGATAGGTTCTCCAAAGGAGGTGAGAACAAATTCTCAAAGGGAAGTAGCTCGACATACAAAAATGGGAACAAAGGTAAGAGTATCCAATGTCGAGCATGTGAAGGATTTGGTCACATTCAGTCAGAATGTCCTACATTTTTTAGAAGGCAACACAAGAACTATTGCACCACGTTCTCTGATGATTCAGATGATGAAGAAGATGATGATGAGGTAATTGCTTTCATCACAATAGCAAATGTACCTGATCAGGAGGAACCGATTGTTGATAACAACGGGAACGACAGTGATGAAGAGGCAGAAATCACTCATGAAGAACTGGTGGACCTGGGGGCACACGGTTTTCGATATATTCTATGTGCGATTTTTTGAATTTTTGTGATGTATATAATAAAAAATGTAATAAAAGGTAGAGGTCACAATTAACTATGCTAGAGCGACAACTAAAATAAACAAAAAATTTAGGCTAAAACGACAACTAAAAAATGTAATAAAAGATAGAAGCCACAATTAATAGTTACATAAACAAATCCCCACAATAAAAACCACCTTAAATTATTCTAACATCTCTTTTTAATCCAGTTTAAGAAATATATCAATTAGATTTAATTACTTGAGTTATTTAGTTACTTAGTTACTTGTTCAATTTATTTAAATCATTAATGAAATTTACTGTGTCATCGATTTTTCAGAGAAACAAATATTTCATATTAATTTATACATGCATTGACGTGCACCGTAACTAGTGGAGTAATATTATAATGGTTTGTGTCTTTGTGGAGTTTTTGTCCAAAAATTTAATAGGTGCCCTAGGATACAAATAAAAGAAGTAAACACACAAACACGACCCACGTTTGTTTCATCAAATAAACCAAACATCATCACATTAAAACAAGGTCCCCATCTTCTTCTTCTGTTTTCTTTTTCATTTTATTTATTATATTTGCTTAAAATATTTCATTATTATTAATCTGAAACCTCAAAATATTTCTTTATAAAGTTGTGTTTGATGTTTTCTTGCATTGTATTTGTGGGACAATTTTGGGGTTGTTTAGGGGGTATGTAATAATGGTTGTTGCATTGATATTGTTGAATGTGGCATTAATGGTACATGTGAAACTTGATCTTGGTTGAGTGAAAGGGAGAAAAGGGTTGTTTTTTTTATTGATGAGAAGTGAAAAAGGTGGAGTCTTTGAAGGTGAAATGAGTGTAGAATGAATGGCATTGTGAAGGTGAGGAAATTGAAAGTATTTGGAAAGAAAATAGTGGAATTAGACCTATGTCTGTTGCACATGTTGATGATGCTGATGATCTTCACCCTCCTGGTGAGGTCTATGACGTCAAAAAGGCGTTCCCGGGTGGCGACGTGTATACGGGGCAATGGGCTAATGGGTGCCCGAATGGCAATGGTGAATGCTCGTGGGGTGATGGTTGTGTGTATGTTGGTGAGTGGGAGAAAGGGAGGACTAATGGTAAAGGGAAATTTACTTGGCCTTCTGGTGCCACATATGAAGGCCATTTCAAGAAGGGGTATATGGATGGTGATGGGATATATAAAGGTTCCACGGATGAAAGTTATTCGGGTGCTTGGGTGTGCAATATGAAGCATGGGAATGGAACGAATACTTACCCGAATGGAGATCGTTTTGTAGGGGAATGGCGGTTTGGTATGCCTGAGGGGCAGGGGAGGTATACATGGTGTGATGGGAATAAGTATATCGGGCAATGGACCAACGGGAAAATGAATGGAAGAGGAACAATGATCTGGGATAATGGTAACAGGTATGATGGAAATTGGGAGGATGGTATGCCTAAAGGAAACGGTACATTTCGATGGGCTGAAGGGAGTTTATATGTAGGTGTATGGAGTATGGATCCTAATAATCAGAGTGGGTCTTATTATCCAGCAAATTCACAATTAGGACAATTCGATTGGGATCCTCAAGATGTATTCAAGTATGATCTTAAAGACTGTAAAGTTAGTCAAGGGGAAAAGATACCGGTGTATCCTTCTCAGAAATCGTTCAATTGGGCCTGTGAAGGAGAGGTGCAGAAGCAGGGAATGCATAGAAAGTCGAACGATGAGAGTCATCATAGTTTAGGTTCCGACTCTGATGTAGCTTCTGATAGTACTAATGGGTTTTCAGGGTCTCTAAAAAGTAGTGATGGACAATACAGAAATTATTGTTCTACTGAATTCAGTATACCAAGAGAGTTTAGAAGGCATAATATCATCATACAACCACCAAAGAAGCAAGGTGTAACAATTTCGAAAGGACACAAAAATTATGACCTTATGCTTAATTTGCAGCTTGGTATAAGGTATAAATCTCCAACACTCTTATGTATTGATGAATATTTTTTCCTTTTTTTTAATACTTTTCTCCTCTCGTTGAGAACTTGTATTTTTTTGTTACTTCCATATATATGGTCTTTGTCTTCTCTTATTGATCAGTAAACAGTCTATAAGGAAGATATTTGTAATCATTTATACGTTGATATCTGCTTTATCTTGTCATTTTGGTCTTCTGTTATATGGAGTCCCTTTCACTTAGTTTTCGTTAGATATGTTATGAACAAACAACTTTTTCTAGGTGCTATTTGAATGATTCTGTGCTTAAATTGAATATATCTCGGAGTGTAGCTTACTTGTAATGCTATTACATAGACATGCTGTAGGGAGGCCTTCTTCAGCGACTTCTCTGGATTTAAAATCTAAGGCTTTTGATACGAAGGAAAAGATATGGACGAAATTTCCACCTCGAGGATCTAAACAAACTCCACCTCACCAATCATGTGAGTTCAAATGGAAGGACTATTGCCCGTTGGTTTTCAGGTCTGAACCAAATTTATTTGAAGTTTATTGTTACATAGGCATGCTCTAGTTATACTTTCAGAAGTTGACGTAAATCACGTAATAGGCTTGATATCTTCCCAGTTGATTGTAATGTGCGATAGTCAAAATCACTGTGTCAAATCCTATGATCCTATCCCAAATTCTTCTTTTAATCTTCGATTTCTGGTTTTCCAAAGTACGTATGAAACTACAAATGGAAGAAACAGTAAATTCCTAACCGTTCTTAGACACACGAGCTTCAAAAGCTACTCACAGCCCCAGCCAAAATCTTCCACTATCTTCCTTATGAAACTCAAAAGTATTGTGGCAGTTGATATGTACATACCATGTTGAAGTATGCCAAATTACGGTTCATGAGTTTTGAGTTATATCTAACTGTTTCTCACCATATTGGGAATTGTCAACTTAAAATGAGGCTACTAGCAGTTAATAGTTATACACTTAGTCCTGATCCGGAATTTTTCAATTCACTTCAGGACGCTGAGGAAATTATTTAACGTGGATGCAGCAGATTACATGTTATCTATATGTGGAAATGATGCTTTAAGAGAACTTTCATCTCCTGGAAAAAGTGGAAGCTTCTTTTACTTGACCAATGATGACAAGTACATGATCAAAACCATGAAGAAGGCAGAAGCAAAAGTAAGTGCATGTCAATTATTTCAATTGGTTTGTCGGATTGAAGAGTCATCATGAACTGCGTGGCCATCCATGATAGAATTAAATTATAAACAACTCGCTTCATGTTAATCAAAATCTTTTCAGGTCCTTCTGAGAATGCTTCCAGCTTATTACAATCATGTTCGGTCTTTTGAGAATACATTGATCACCAAATTTTATGGCCTTCATTGTGTTAAGATGACTGGTCAAGGTCAAAAAAAGGTAATGTTGTAGAAACTGTTGACTTTAATTGAGGTGCCTTGTACAATATAACTTTTCTCATCTTCGCCTAAATGATGAACAGGTGCGGTTTGTCATAATAGGGAATATCTTTGGCACTGATATCCCCATCCATAGACGTTTTGACCTGAAAGGTTCTTCCCATGGTCGTTTCACTGAAAAACTTGAATCTGAAATTGACTCAACAGTAACTCTCAAGGACCTCGATCTCAACCTCATCTTTAGACTGCAAATGAATTGGTTCCAAGAGTTTTGCAGGTTTGGTTTCCATTAATTTCATGAAAAAGATGGTGCGGCTCGATGAGTTTATTTTTCTTATTGAGTTTCTTCTTAACTGAAACTCAAGCATACAATACTACCGTAATTTGACAACTGAGATTTTCCTGTTAATACATAGTGAACTGGGAATGTGGTGCTAAACTGAAGTTGGTATTATTCAAGATTTATATGAGAACAACCATTACTATTCATTAGATTTATACATCTGTTTGTGTGTTAAAAGTAATTTAATTCTACACTCCCTTTAGCTGTTTCTGACATGGAAAATAGTTATCTGAAAGATGTAAGATTTTGCAACAAGAAAACATGATTGTAATATAAACCTTAGCTGCAAAAGATTTATGTATTAAATATTTTTCTGCGTTATGAAGAAGGCCCGTCTCTTCATGCTCCTTACACCTCTCTTTTTCTCTAACATATATATTATGTGCAGGCAACTGGATAGAGATAGTGATTTCCTTGAACAAGAGAGGATCATGGATTACAGCCTTTTAGTAGGCATTCACTTTCGAGAGCTTTCCCCAACTGGGGAACCAGTCACAAGTGAGGCTCACAAAGCCCGGATACAGGAGCCATGATTTTGATTTGCAAATTTCTAGAAGTAGTATTTTTATAAATATTCATACTAATTGATGTTGAATACGTTTGTTTTTGTTTCCTGCAGGTAATCCTGAACTTCCAAAGACTGACACGGATTCTAACAAGTAAGACGTACTTCTGTCACCATTCACAAACTTTGCATATTATAATCATATCGGGCGTAGCTGTCTTGGATATTGCATTTTGCACTTATTCTAAACTACTCTTCTAGACTCGAGTCTTCGCTGATTGCCGTGTTTTAACTTTTATTCAACTATCACATGAGGCTTCTTGGTGTTTATACAAATGTCTTATGTCCTTCCCATACTGCAGGTTTTCCTCGACAAGATTAGGTTTCAACATACCTGCCAGTGCCGAATTAACAGTAAAGAGAGATGGCTCTAATTTCCAGTTAGTTGAAGAACCAACAGGAGAGAACTATGATGTCATCCTCTACTTCGGAATAATAGATATATTACAAGATTACGACATCACCAAGAAGCTAGAACATGCATATAAGGCGTTTCAGTACGATCCAACATCAATTTCTAGTGTTGATCCGCGACAGTACTCTAAACGTTTCCGTGACTTCATATATAGAGTTTTCACAGAGTGAAACCTGATAGCAAAAATGGAGTTCCAGCTGCCTCACTGTACGAGCTCTTGAAGCACACCATGAAGTTATAGGGGCAAAGACGGGGCCATTTTCCACGTTTGCTGCAGTCGTTGGCCGTTTTTCGGTAGTCATAGTTGAGTGATGCATATCAGGCAGGCAATAGATTAAGAAATTGAAGGGAGCATGAGTATACAGCATACTTAAACTGTACATGAAAACATGAGATGAGATTGTTTAATCATAGAAGGGGGTCACTCACGTGATTATCCACGGACAACTTGTATAGTGGAAAAAATGAAAAGATAATATCAAGAAACTGTAAATGAAAATTTTCAACCTTCATGATATGTGTATAAACTACATTTTAATAATATTCACTCACTTAATTGTGAGTTTATGTTATAGAGACTCCCTCCATTTCATAGTGGGGGACTTTGACCGTCAATTACTTATTAGATATCACACAGCTATTATTTCGACTAGTTATTTATGCACAGTTCAACCTGTGCGAATTATAATTTTATATAGTAAAATCGTTTAAGGCACAACTGCGAATATTAAATCCCAAAAAACATACTCCCTCCGTCCCTAAATGATTGTCACATTTGACTTTTGATGGTCAATAAGGCACGATTTAAAACATAAATATCTCTTATTTTACATGTGAAAAAATTATAATAAGTTGATATTTCAAAAATATATATTGAGACGAATCTAACGAAGTCCCACAACACTATATTATTTCTTATCGTTTAATGAGAATTCATGATCAAATTTTCTTGTAATTGACCACAAAAGTCAAAATGTGACAATCTTTTAGGGACGGAGGGAGTAAAACATATTAAAAAACACTACGTGACATGTTAAAAAAGATTGTATTATTTGCATTTTTAACAAGATGTAAATTGAATTAGTTAGTTTTTTTGTGAGCGGTAGGTAGTTGTTCTTAATATAAATTCATTAATAAAAAAAAGGAGAAATTGACATGTGTCTTTTTTGACCCTTATGCATTATATATAGTATAGATGTCATTCTAAACATATGGTGTATACTCCAATAAAACAATGAGGTTATATATAGTATAGATGATAAAACAATCATCCTAATTGTCTTACGCACCCGTTCTTATGAGTGCACGAATGAGGTAAATCGCGGGATGTGCCTAAACTAATTAGAAGGTTAGATCTTGTATTTGGTTACTTCAACACAAGATTCGCTCCTTAAAGAGACTTGAATAAAACAATCATCCTAATAGTGATTTTGGGAGTGAAATTACAATTATGCCCCTCTATTTGCAAGTGTAGTAATTTTGAGAGCTTCACATAGGAGCAAAATAGTAATTTCATGTATCAAAATAACACTGTATTGATGTGTGTATAGTGTTTCCCGGCGAATATGTAGTATTTAGCACTGTAACTCCTTATCAAATAATTATTTGAATTAATTAATTGGACTCTCTTTCCGTTTTCACATATCTTAGGGTCTTTTGTTAAAAATATGAAAACTGAACCCTGAAATTTGAACTATTTAAATAAATTTAAATATGTAATTATGTGATACCAATTGAAAAAAATATTCAAATTTAATTTATTATGTATTTAAGGAACCCAAAAAATTGTGTCATCGTAGTGGTATGGATGAATGTGACGAAGTGGTGCCCCATGATATTTCATTATATAGAATAGGTCAACTAGTAGTGGTAGAGCACAACTGAGCTCATATTTTATGAGGAAACAAGTAACAAGCTTACAAGATCGTGCCGAGCAAATTGATGAAGCTGTTTCAAAAATTGAAGACCTATATATGTCGAATTGGTGTTCGTAATACTTCTTCGTATCTTCAAATCTTCTCACAAAGATTGAATCGACTATTCCTTGATTAACTTAGAAGTGTTTTATATTTTACCTATATATACTTAATGAAAGAGCAAAAGTATGATGTAAATTGATTTTGGTGAAATTGAACGTGGAGCTTCATCAGTTAGTAAAAATAAAACGTGGGGCTTCACCTTTATAAAAAAACAACCTCTTATTATTGACTTCTTGTTACATTTCTGACAGATTCTTGAAAGATTTGTTAGAATCCGACCCAACAGGGTTTTGACCCCAAAGGGGATTTTGGGGACATAGAGAAAGATACAAAATCCTATATCTATATTTGATATATATACGTAAGATTAGAAGAAGAAATTTGGTTTATTTGTCTAATTTCATCTTTTATCTTCTTAATTGAGGCTTCTTGATTAGTAATCAGAAATATAGGTAAAAAAGAGTTATCCTTCACTTTTGTTTCTTTCTACAATTAAATCACAATCAAACATTAAAAGAGAGTTTTCAAAATGCTTTAATTTATGAATTTGTTTCACAAATTACTAAGGTATTTTTGGTAAAAATTGTTTGAAAATTTTAAAAAGTCGAAAATTGGTCATTAACATCTTCAAACTTATACACCCCACACCCCCCCCCCCCCCCCATCAAAGGTTTTCAAGGCCCCGGGAAATTAGCCGAGATAAATGAAAACATCTTTTTCCCCTCGATAGCCAGGTGGCAAATCTTATTTTGTGGCCTTCACCTTCCACCAAGCCTAGGATAAGAGAACCAAGCCCCCTCCTTCTCGAGGCACGGTGGCCTCTCCCCACAAGCACCCAACCTTTCTTTTGCTCTTCCTTTAGTTTGCCTTACATTGTTGTGTTGCAATAAATTTAATAATGTACCAAATAACATTTATACTTAGCCTTATTGGCTACCAATCTACATATGACGATTTAATATTATAATTGACTTCTAACTTTTACACACATAAAAACATACTGATAAAGTTGTACAATTGGAGAATGAATTCACTATCCAACTATTTGAATTGATCAACATGGATCTTTACAAAAACATCGCTAGTGCAACCTCCACATATTATCCACAAAGATCAGTCGTTTGTAAGATTTTCATCATTACTTCTCCTCGGTTAAAGAGGAACGCCTGGATCCTGCCAACATAGGTTTCCCAGATGTCATGGGAATGCCTGGATCCCACCAACATAGGTTGCTCGGACGGAAGTGGATCCTCCAGAGGAAAATTTATCCCATGAATCAGTTGACAACACGATGAAATCTGCCAACTTACCCGGCGAGAGTGATCCTATGTCCTTATCAAGGAAGCAAGCATAAGCAGCTGCGATCGTGTAACTACCATACAGATTAAGTTGAATATAATCAGTGGCCTCGAGTGACTATTGAGTATAACGAAGTAAAGAGCAGAAAAAACAACTAAATGACCATTCAAAAATAACAAAAAAGAATTACCTGAGCAAAATCTAACATACAATATGCTGCAATATGCTCCACGACATGTAAAGTGCATGACAGTAGTAAAAGCAACTAATAATGCTCACCGTAAGGGCGAAAATTCCATTCAATTTAAAGCAAAACAACATCCCATATCTATAATGCTCATGCTTCTTCTTAAGATTTCATAAGAATGGACGAAATAGAACAATACGACGTGTTGTTGTTTACATGGATGAATGCTTCATCTAAGGATGGACGAAATAGAACTATATGACGTGTTGATGTTTACAAGGATCAATGCTTCATCTAAGGTAATCTGCTAGGATGAGACTCATTACAAAATTTGGCAATATAAAGTTGTTTGACAAAATTAAGTAGTCCATAACCGAAGCAGACGAAAGTTTAATAATATTGGGTTCTCCTTAACTGAAGCAGATTATTTCTATTTACCGGAAAAAAGAGAAAAACAAGGGACCGAGTAGCTGAAGCATGCAACAGATTTCAATTTCTATGGAACAAATCAGCAACTTCATACAGTAACTAGTTATACGAGATGCTTCATGTGCTCTAAATATAGTAGGTGGAAAAATGAAGATTAGGCAACACATAACACATTAAACGACATACGCTTTCAACGCCTCATCTATAGTGATACATTCAGATGAAATCCAAGACTTTTCCCATCCAGGTGGCACTCGTTTGATCGCTGTCTGTATACTACCCAAAGGATTGATTTCTACAACCTGAAATAAGTGAACATGACGATATGTTGCCTTTAACCTCACAAAATTGAAGAAGGTAGTTATCAACCATTCAAATAATGAAATGTTCTTACGGGCCAATCAGATCCAAATGCCAATTGTGCATCAGCAATCAAGAGTGATTTGAAAAGAAAGGATCCCTTTTCAGCCCTCTCTTCTCCAAGCTTTCTTCTTGCAGAGTCCGCATCATCCAGAAGGTGATCTGGCTGTTTCAGTTGGGGACCAACAATCACGAATGAAAAATATAAAATTCACATCTTACATAATGACATAGTTTATACACCTAGATCTTGTAGTTCACTTACAGACCTGAACAGAAGCAATAACAGCTTGTTGGCCAAATCGTGCAGCAGTTCCAGGAGCCAAATGCTGAGCATGCTCAATCTGAAATCTTAACGTAATGAGTGAAGTCACATGCTGATGGTACAATTACCAAGACTATAGAGGACACTTTACAATATTATGGCTCAAGAATAATGATGCAGTAAATAAAAAGACTCCTAGCAAACGAACTTACACGGAACCTTCTGTCCCTCATTCCATTTCTTGAAGCTACCGAGGCATACATTTCCAAGACTAAGTCATTGGCCCTATCACCAATAGCATGTATAGCAACCTAAATAAATGAAAATATGCTCCATCAGATATAATAGGATAAAATGTACACAGAAACATATTTGAAAGTCACCTGAAGATCATGTTTATCAGCTGACAACGTCATATTAAACAAATCATCCATGTCCGTAACTTGTAGGCCATAATTTTGAGGTTCATCAACATAGGGCTACAGATAAACATAAGGAACATAAGTCGCTTGATTCATGAACTCCAACCAAAATGCATCTACAATAAGACATATAGATACACAATAGATGAACAAATCAGTTAAGCTAATTACCAGAACTGAAAGAACAAGCATTGCCTAAAATGTTTCCTTGGTTTAGATTAAACGGTAATTTTGCTAATATACGACAAAGATGTTCAAGAGTTTCTTACGTCACCTTGAATAAGAGAGCACTACTAGATCCCAGAGATCCATCAGCAAAAGCCTTGACACCTCCCAGGTGAATCCACTGACTAAGACTGCGGCCTGCCTTGGTTATATATTTCTGTGCAGATAAATCAAGATTTAACATTGGTCAAATAACAAAGAAGGCACCTGTAACATGTTGATGAACGCTAAACAAGTATATGAAGTAATATATTCATTTTGGCCATGATGACCAAATTTAGAAACAACTGAGTTAGATAAGTGAATAAAATTTAGTAATTCCTTAAGTTATATTCACAGAAATGAAGCATATGAAAGCAGTTATTAAGGTTAACTTGTAAATTTACGTTAACGAATTATTTTTGTTTAGTTTGTGTTGAAAAAACATAATATATCATTCTATATCTCCGACGAGCAAGGACTACAAAGTGAAAGAGAAATATAATGGTGAAAATCAATAAAAAAGAGCTTCCATCACACTGTCCAACACAAAATCAGAATGGCGTGGAAAGCAAAACCGATGCACTTTATATTTTTAGGACTAGTGCATATAGCTGAATGCTAAAACCCTTTAATCGCCACAGCAAGTAAATGAACACACGTCAAACTCCATTTTTTTTCTTGGTTAGGTCATATAACTAAAAAGAAATTCAAATTTGCACCATGATTACAGAAACACATAAGCGACGCACAACTAGAAAGACATTTGTTGCCTATGAGTTATCATAAACAGAGATGTAACGCCCTATATTGAAACTGCAAAGTACTCTATGGATCTCAAATGGAGGGTCGCGAGGTATTAACAGGCATCTAACAGAAATTGATGGTTATTTATAGGGTGTTAAAGACAAGAGATCCAAACAGCAATTTTGCAAACTGGGTCAATAAGATAAAGATCATGTGACCAAAAGCGAAGTCATGCCCCAAATGGGGATAGAGGCATTTGCACACTAATTTTATCAGAAATAATGTAAAGCAATTCGTCATCTATAAACTGAAATTACATGCAGACGTTCCCAACTCTCCAATGGGAAAAACAAACAGACTCTGATCTTCATCTCTCCTGATAAGCCAAGTGGATTATAGACATCTGCACATTTAAAAGTCACATCAAACTTGGCTCAAATATCTTTCCCTAAACTATATAAGATGCCTCAAATGTAACATGAAGAAATGTAAGGAGCACCTAATTCCTTGACTATGCCTATATCCCCAAGAAAGGAGAACCCAAAGATACTGCCAGCCCAACTATTGGGTCATGAAAAAATCAGTCCCCATTCTCTTAAGAAAATGAAAAATGGGCATCAAATAGACACAAGTTACAGTTAATCCATTTCCTATATGGATATGGGCAATTTCACAGACATATGATTGGGATTTGGGTCATATGGCCATATAAGAAATTTAAACAAGTTTCTTAGTGAGGCTTTCGAGAGAGACCTAGGGACTAATTCGATTTTCTCAATTAATAAAATGCTGATATACTTTCTAAATCAGAGAATGGGTGATAAGAAATCTACTAAGGGTGATAAAGATAATAGTTCCAAATATCTAGATGATGCATGAAAGACAATAAAACAAAGTTAGATTTATCACGCATGATCTGACCTAAAAAGTCTTCCCATGGGAGTTCTGCAGCAGCTCCTGGAAAATATCTACCAACATCAACTACAGTGGTCACACCTTTTGACAAGGCATAGTGGCTGGCTCTTAACAAGGATTCCTTTCTTTCCTCTACTGACAGTTCTGGGATGCAAGATTGCACATGCTTCATTGCAGAATCAACCAACAGACCAATAGGCTCTGTTATAGGTTCAGATCACAAGACAATTCGCATTAAAAGTTGTACGTACATAATCTACGTATCTAGATGAATCATGGATATTCACGCAGTTTAAATTAGGACATAAATTTGCTCTTGCAAAAAACACAAAGGGGGAAACACAAAAAATAATTTCAGTGATAGATAAGAACACAGTTACTATTATACGCGTGCATACATTTGACAAGACATGTATTTGAGAATTTGACTATTCATGCATAACCAGTTGTATTTATTTTGAGATAAACAAGGGTCGTTCCATTTCTTTAGTCACGGACAGAAAGAACCCACTCTTATCTCCACATTACGACTACACAGATACCAAATTCCACTAGCTAGTAATAAGTTAGTTTACAAGGAAGCTCCTGAACAGATCAGCATCAAACAAATGTAGTCCCATAAACAAAGAGTTACACAAGAAAACATAAACCTGTCAATATCACTTTCTGACTTAAGTGAGCTAAAACGTCTCTATACCTCCAACACTATCTTTCATAACTGTACCGCCATCCACATCCTCTGTCAACTTTGTAACCCCCGCAAGTTTCAGTGCTGCAGAGTTGGCCAGCCCCATGTGGCCATCCATCCTTGTTAGCCACACCTGAGAATTGATTCACGCGATATAAGCAGCAGAGGGCTCAAGCTATACTTCCTCCATTCCTTTTTAGTTGTCGTTCTAGCTATTTGCAGATAGATTAAGGAAAATAAAAAGTCGTCAAGTATATTGAAAATGTAGAATGACAATCAATTGAAACTATTTAATTGGTTAGTCGATAACTTGATAATAAGAAGTAGTCAAAAAGTACTTTGTAAATGTATAAGTACACTTTTCTATGCTAGAAAGACAAGTATTTTGAAACAAAAAACAAAGGCTAAAAACACCAACTAAAAAGGAACGGAAGGGGTATAAGATACATATAGCCAGAGTGTAGAGTCCTTTTACAGGATTGTGGGGTGTAATATCATCAATCCAGGAGACCACTGGAAGCTCCCCTCCCCATAGATCATTGTTCCACCCATGACCCAATATCCATGAACCCTCTCTCAGATCTAGGAAATTTTGGAGACAAAACCGTCAGGATATTTCATACAAATAACAAATCATTAAAACAATATGACTGATGGAACACTCTACATGAGAACCCTTTGAATGTCTTTGAACTGTATATCACATACCCTACGTAGGCTTGGTATATGGGCAACTTATTTGGAAGTTTTGACCCTACAATAGCTTCATAAAAATGATTTTTACTTATAGTCATAAAAAAAGTTCTTTTGCACCATCCCTAAATAGTCAAAAGGTAAACACAAATTAGGATTTACAATTTCCTTTCTTTGCACTGTAGTTTTCGGACATTTTTATGGAAGGTCCGGGATACTGTTTTCACTAACCGGATCACATGCTACTTTATAAAGCATCAGAAAGCAGGCTTACAGTTTGCTAGACTCTTAAGCGTACAACTGAGTACAGAACCATCAAGAAGAGATAATAGGAAACAGATATAAGGAGCAATAAGGGTGAGTCTTCTAAATGTCATAAGTCTATAATGAGGACAACTGTTCAATTAGCAAAACATGACCTGTTAATTTCTTTTATAAAGTCACATACTGAGCTTTTTAACTTGGTGGGTTTTGAGTAGTTGACTATTTAAGTCTTCAGATACATCAACAAAAAGCAGTTTACATTATTACTGATTGACAGGATGACTTAATTTGTCATGATATATGTTGGAGCAAAAATCTTACTTTTGGTTGCTTGCTTCACCTTACTAACAAAATCTTCTTTTCTGTTCACGCCACGTAATTCCACCCTTATCATCTGTTATCATGTAAATTTGAACTTGGGTTCAGATATGAACCGAAAAAGTTTGTGCATATGTAGTGAAGTCTACCCCAGAACATAAATTTTAAATATACAGGCATGCCAATAATTTAGCATAAATGGTTGGAAAAGCTATTTTCCGACTTCATCTTTCAAGAGTAATCAGCAATATTCAGACGCTCAATCTGATACTAAAAAATGTTTTTGTGAAGATAATCATATAAATAAGTCTAGAGAACCTGTAAGCCTCCGTATATTAAGTGGACATGGGAGTCAATAAAACCAGGAACTACAACTTTCCCTTCTAGGTTCATCACCTTTGTCCTTTTTCCTGCCAAAACCTGCATTCAATTCACTGTTACTGGCCATACTCGAAACCTGTAGCACGCCACTAGAAAACTAACAAAAGAATAATTTTTATCCCATGTATTTTCTCTGCATGCATACTCGAGTTAAGAAACCTAAGTGTTTATGTTTTCATCTTTATGCACATGTATGCCAGTCATGTATATTGAATTTTCCTCTTCAACAAGTAGTGAAATTATAAAGCAAACTTCGGCAGCAAAAGACAATAAATAATCGCAAGAGGCAATCACTACGCTACCTGAGAATCAAATGGCTCATTACACTACTTGCACTTCTTATATATTGCGAAGTAGTGGATACTCTTTGTATATTTTTTTCGGTTAACTGGAAACAGTCATCCTGTTATCACGAGAGCAAAGGTTGCGTACAACTCGACCACCCTTACAGCCTTAGCCCGTTTAGGCAGATGCCTATTTAAAAGCGTTAGGGTGTGTTGTTATTATTGAACCCGGCTCCACTCCCATTACCTTAACTCCTGATCCCTCCAGTTTACAGCCCAGATTCAACCACAATGTATTGACAAATCATCCAACGTTCATAATCTTCTTACATTTTAATAAAATTCAAAAATAACATATCCTCTCCCCAAATTTCAAAAGTAACATATTATGTCCCCACATTATTCACGACAAGAGATGCTTTTAAATAGAAAATCCATCAACACCAATTTGCTCCCAAAACAAATTTCACTCACGGGAACAATATGGAAAGTGGTGGAAAAATGGGAATTCGAGGGAATTGTAGGTAATCAAACATGAGAGGAGTCGGGTTCATTATTATTTGTATTTATAATTACTGCTTTTTCATTATGTTACTAATTCAAAGATTACGTGATTCGGATTGTGTATACTATAAGCACAAGCCATATCTTTTCAATGCAATTCAACAAACAATAAGCACAAGTCATCTTTAGTCAATGTAACTCCACAAAAACTAATCACAAGTCAAATCTGGTCAATGCAACTAAACAAGACCTACTACCATCCAACGCGATAGGCGATAGCTAAACACTGTTTCCTGATACAACATTCACATATAGTCAATATCGAAATTCAAAACTCGAAAACACTTTTGGAACGAGGCAATACAGACTCAACAGACCTTCATCGACGAGCAATTGCCAACTCGAAGAATTCTACTATTTCGAATTGCCATACATTCAGCAAAAGGCATGGACGCATCGCTAGTGTAAATTGTCCCATTTTTCACCAATAAATCCGCCTCTGTTCAATGCATAACAATAATCCAATACTCAACAACTTTTAAAACATACACAAACATGCACACAATTGTGATTTTATTTCTAAAATCCGTCATTTTCGAGTCGAAGCTTTCAATTAAATATTCCCTCCATTTTTTCAAAAAAGATGTAATTAGTTTTTCAATTATCAGAATTACCAAACTCCCACTTAGAGAATTACTTGACACACGTAATTTTGATTTGAATCGAAATTTTCGTGTTAATAGTAAAATATATTGTCTTTTTAATTTTTTGAAAAAGCCAAAATTAAAACGAGTTTTATCGAAGGAGAGGGAGTATTAGTTATTGATAATAAAATTGAAAACGTCAATTAAAAATGAACTGAAGTACCATAAGTAGGGGAATTTTGATTGGATTGCTTAATCTTCAAAATAGGGAGTGAGCCAATTGCGAGAATTGCAATAAGTGCGGCCGAGATTATTAATCGCCAGAGTTTCATGCTTCCTTCTACACTCTCTCCCAACAGATGTTGCGGTTGGATATGGAGTTGATCTGTTATACACATCGAGGTTTTTATAGCATGAAATGAAATGATTATTTTATCCCCGTATTTAGAGATATAATAGACGAGAAAGTTAAGTGGAGGACAAAATGATCATTTTATGTTACAGTAAATCACTATTTAGTGTATGTAGTGGTTCTCGATACGGAGCTTTTGAAGAAGTTTGTAATTTAGGACTCCTATCTTTTTTTGTAAAAATAGTATCCATTATTTCATAAATTGACAATTTTATTCTCAAAGTTAAACAAATTACGTTGATACCATTTTCTTCTTCTCCACACTTCTTTTCTTCCCCATCATCTCTTCTTCTTCTTCTTCATCAATTACAAGTCCACAACCACCACCAACAACTCCAAATTTGATATTGCCACTACTTTTATCTTTTTCCCCATTTCTTCTTTTTCTTCACAAAGCCACCACCATCAACAACCCCACACCCAAAAATCCGAAACCAAACGTCCACCCCCATAACAATTTCGAAACCCTACAAGGGTTTGGGGGGGAGTTGGCGACTTCACAGGTTTAAAGGGGGGCGCGACCTTCAAGGGTTTGGGGAGGGGGGCGATTTCTTATGGAAGGGTGGTTGTGGGTGATGGGGGTGGTTGTTGTTGGTGAGGTAGGTGGTGGGCTGGATTTGCGAAGAAGAAGAAGAAGAAGAAGAACAAGAAGAATAGATGGTTGGTGGTTGTCGTTAGTGAGGTAGGTGGTTGTGGTGGTGGTTGGTGGGTTTGTAAAGACAAGATGGTTGGAAAGTTGTTGGTGGTGGTCGTGGTTGGTGGGTTTGTGATGAAGAAGAACAGATGGTTGGTGGGCTTAGAAGTAACGGCAAAATAGACATTTCATTATGAAGGAATTATTACGGCTGTAATACCCGGCCCAGAGTTAGCAATGTGATATGTTTGATATGATTTGATTGGTACTACTCATACCATCAAGATGCATCTTCTTTTCGGTAGCCCAACTCATAAGAATTTCAAAGTTAAGCGTGCTTGACCTGGGGTAATTCTGGGATGGGCAACCCACTGAGAAGTGTCCCGGTGAGCACGTGAGTGAGGACAAAACGTGCTGGAAAGACCTGTGGTGGTTTGTAAGGCCAGTCCATCAAATCAAATAACGTTTCGACCCGGTTTCCGGGGCGTTACAACGGCACTGCTTATTGCAACCAAACTACTTCACCATAACATCTTTATTATTACTGATGGTTTTACTTTGCAGGCATGGCATAGACACTTTCACGCCATCCAACAAGATTAGGAGCTGGACCGTTTGCTTCACCAAGATTATTGAAGATGCTGTAATATTTTGTGGATCCCATCAAACTTTGGCTGCTTTCAAAACCTTAAGGATGTGGATATAAAAAATTTCAATTTAGACTCGTAACTCTGAATATTGTAACTTTTTGTTGGATTA